>SAYR01048247.1:32817-67876 GCA_004382745.1 Argopecten irradians irradians
CCGTTGTCAGTATAATGTGACCGGGTGGGGTGTGTTGCTATGTGTCTTCGGCGGCATGCTTCAGTGATATAGCACTATAAAAAGGGCAACAGTTCCACTATACAAGAAGACACAACACGAACATACCGCAGTCTCCCAGTACACTCACCTCGCACAACATACACACAACACACCGCATACATGGGAGGCCGTCCTTACATGACCATAGCTGTTAATAGGACGTTAATAAATCAAACAATCAAACAAACCCCTGTTATACCTATTGCAATTTCCGTCTGATCTGAAAACAAGATTGTTGACTGGCAGCCATCTTAATTTTGACAAAGTTTTTTTCCCCACTATTTCTCAGAAAGTACCAATGATGCCTTTCTTAAATTGACTTTGTAGGATTTGCATGGTCCATATATATATTAAACAGATCAATTTTTGACAAAAAATCAAACCTTAATTGAGCTGATTATGGCCATATTGTATTTTGACAACTGAAGTGTCTTGCTTCTATGCAGTCTTTATGCCCTGGATGTAACAAATATTTAAAAGGATGAGGGAAAAACAGAGAAACAATCATTCTTTGCTTTGACAAAGATCATTCAATGGAGGGCACCAAGATCCCACTGGGATCTCTTGTTATTAGGGCTTTAAAAATATCCTGCCTACATTTTCATATCTGCCTTTTTTTCCTTTTGGCATTCTAAAACTTGTTTTTATGCCACACTCACAGTGCCAAAATTCTAATAATTGAATCCTCGTCACGACAAAGTCAGGTTAGGGGATAAAGTGTTCCATATACAATGTAACTGTAAGTTAACATTTTGCCATCATGTAAGCGACACCATTTTTAAACAGGATTTTTAATAAAACTTCATACATTGGCAAAGTATCCTTGCACGTGAACCTCTAACAAATATATGTTTCAGTTTCCCAAGGAGAGGTTGCCATTCCTATTTATAGAACATCTTTGAAGGCAGGCACTGCTGAGACAAGTTATTTTGAAAATTGATCTTGATCACACACTTCATTCATACTATGAAATCTTGTTATCTCAAAGTCAATCGGACCATGAAGAAACTTTGAGATATAAAGTACACAAAGAATAAAATTAAACAATCGGAACAAAACATTTGGCTCAAGTGAAGTGAGGTCTGAGAGTTAAGATTTTCAGATAATGAGGCTTGACTGTAGCAGGTAAGTATAAGAATATTTTTCAATTGGTCTAGTTGCCATCTGACCTGATTAAATCACAAAGATGCTTGAGAGGGGATTTGAATTGCTTGCAATATCTTCTTTAGTCTTTATCAAACAACTATACATGCAAAACATGTACTGGGAAATTCCATTGTCAACAGTACAACTAGCGAGTAGATGTAATCATGCTCAACATTGATTAAAAAGGGTAAATAATAGTATGTCAAATTATTTATATATGGATATAAATTTTTATGGAGTTGTGTACAGACAGCGTTATATACTGGCATCTTATTCATGAGGCTGGGATGGCACTCAATGCAAGAAGTAATAATTTGGTTTTAAATCAATATAAGTAATCTTAAAGAGGAACAATCCTATATGATAAACTAAAACATGTATACATTGGAACAACTGTTTACTTTCACCATAATTGCTACAATGTCCAGGTGAGCGATACAGGCCCCATGCGCCTCTTGTTTAGCTTACGATAGCGAGATCGTTGCTTTCTAATATATTTTCTTACTTATATCTACTTGTGAAACCGCGATGTATTATTGAACAACAAGAAAATGACGTTATTGTAACAAACGATTTTCTTAATTTTTAATAGATGGTCACAATTTAATATTAACTGTGGATCCTACCATTTCGTTTCACAAGGACCTAGCACTAACATTTTAATACATGATTTTGTAACCATTATTACATGGTCGGGTCATTCGAGTTATCCCCCTTCTTCGATTTTACGTTCTTGGGGCGATATGACGAGTCTTGGGACATTGTGGTAGACAAATTTTGGGACATTGCGGCAATGAGGCGATATGTCATGCCTTTCCGCCCCAAATTATTTGGGACATTGTGACATGCCCTTTTGGACATTATGAAAAAACCTTGGGGCGATATGAAAAAAAAAATTGGGACATTGGGGGAACTGTCTGTAATTCCTCACCACATTCACTTTCACTAAAATAGAAAAGGTACGAGAATATGAAATACATGTATTGATCTGCAAGTGGTCGAGATGTTTCAAGATTTTTATTTCTCAGGTGTACGATTGCACTAACACTGAGAATTCTTAACAATGCATGTATGGCTCTTGCTTAAAATGGTCTGTTGTCGTCAACTTCCAAACAATTATCATAGTGATACTTTGAAATGTAATCGTGGATCATTTTCTGCTAGTCTAGGTAATGTTATAAGGAAGGATATATAAGTTAGACAAAATTAAATTAGTTGAAAAGCAGATGACCTTTTGTCAATAACTGCCGTTTGCTAACTTAACAATAATTGATTCACTTATTTATATATATAAAAGCGTCCCCCTTTGTTAAAATCTAAGTGCCCTGGGCGGTAATTACGGCGAATGATGTATATATCAATGTCCTTGATAACTACATACCCTGGATGGTCAGTCATTCTCTTCTGACCGACGGTTTTCTTCTGTAAATGATTAATGAAACCATCAATTGCTAGTATTATTGTGATTATAATACTTTTTTTTTATTTACTGGAGCTTTTTTTATTTACTGGAGAGAAAATTTGAGAAGATTGTATTTTGTCACTTGACTCATCATTCCATAATAGTTATGAAATATATTACATATGTGGCACAATGTTATTACACACTAAAGCCTATAAAAGTGGTAGTTTCTGCTCCTGCTTAGCGCTCAGCATACCGGGAGGGACGACTGGTTGTGTTGCTTAGTGTCTTCGGCGACATGCATCAGTGATATAGCACTATAAAAAGGGCAACAGTTCCACTATACAAGAAGACACCACACAAATATACCGCAGTCTCCCAAAAAACGCACCTCGCACAACATACACGCTACACACCGCATACATGGGAGGCAGTCCTTACATGACCATAGCTGTTAATAGGATGTTAATTAAACAAATAAACAAGCCTTGATCATGCATGTATTCCTTGCATTCTGAAAAATATTTACATAATTGAAAGAGATTAATGAATTTACAACCTGTCAAGTTTTCATTTATTTTTATATAATTTCATCATCATTATATCACGACACAGTTAATTATATTTCGAATGCAATAATCTTTAGATGATCATGAAAATCAAAAGTATGATTATTTACCTGAGTAGCATAGATGGTGAAAGCCTCAATGGGACAGCTGCTAAAAAATCTGTTGTCTGACCGCTCCTGTGCACGAACCTTGCATCCATCTTCGTCGCCGTTCAGAAGCTTCGTAATGTGTTCTGCAACAACCTTGAAACATAAAAGATTAGTATGTTAGAGTACTTGACGACTTAGGTGTCATTCATTGATTGTCAAAGTAGATATAAAGCTCTCGATCAAGATATGGAATACTGGGGAATATTCTTAGAAAACTTTTTTGTATACAACTGATCCCTAAAGGTGTCAACATTGGCCATCTTGGGATTTATCCAGATGACATGTCTACAAACCCGGTACTATCAGCAATTAGTATGTATGTAAATAACAATTTTTGTTTCTGAAGGAAATAACTAGTGACCATAGAAATAAATTCTGGATAGATTAAAGTAATTTACATCAAAGATCATTTCACTTTGTTGTATTTAGTTCAATAACTGATTTACAAAAAATCGTAAATTTAACCGTGATAATAATAGATTTTATTCATAATTTGTTCAAAAGGAATACTAAAAAAAATATGAACTAATATTATTTTATGGAGAAAAAAACCCACAACATTATACTGTGATATTCTCAATAATATAATAGTATTCTTGCTTAATACCCTGCAAAAGCACAAACAAAAATGCAAATATCAATTTATTTTTTATACTATAATATACTCCATATACCCTGTGTTTCTGGTCTGGTGTTCCATTTTGTCGCAGAATACAGAAATCTCATCTGCTCTTGTTCTTTTCCACTCGACACGCTCCTCAATGCTGCCTGATGGGAAAGCTGGTGTCATATCGCATGGGAATGTCCTCTTTGAGAAATGTCCTGCATCTAGGGTAGACCGTCTTGTCGAGAATTTTACAGTGAACGCATGCAGGTTATGAATGTGTTCATTAAGCATAAATAATGTTATTAAGTGTCCAGCTAGTTGAATAATTGTTAACCATAAGGCTACCATACTTATAAACACGAAGCAGATATTTAACTCATTCAGAGCATTAGACTGAACACAAGTTCATGAATAGTCTAATCTAAGCAACACTTTACAAAATCACAGTTTGTTTGTTTGATTAATTTACGTCCAATTAACAGCCCATATATGCGGTATGTTGCGAGGTACGTGGTTTGGAAGACTGCGGTATATTCATGTTGTGTCTTCTTGTATAGTGGAACTGTTGCCCTTTTTATAGTGCTATATCACTGAAGCATTCGGCCGAAGACACCAAGCAACATACCCCACCCGATCATTATACTGACAACGGGCGAACCAGTCGTCCAACTCCCTGTATGCTGAGCGCTAAGCAGGAGCAGAAACTACCATTTTTTTTAGACTTTGGACAGAACCCAGAGCCTTCTTCACAGAGACGAACGTTCAAGGCCAAGAGTGAGGCGGTGCCAAGGGAGGCATTAGGAAAGATAAAGTCAGGTAGGAAGAATAGAAAAGATCAGATCCTAAATTTAGTCGCCATTTACGATCATGCAATAGGGGGAACAGGTACAATTCTAACGCCATACCTGCAGGGCATTTCACGAAAAGAAATATATACCATTAATACGTCAGTGTCCACATGATGCCTTAGCATTTTGCTGCACTTGGGTTTGTTCTTTGGCGTTGCCAGGCACATCGCACACTGTAAAGAGTATTCGAGCACGTAGAAATCTCTTTCTGATCTGAGGTGGGCATCAAACAGCTATCCATCTGAAGAAGTTCGTCGGTTATCACCTTGTTGTATATGTTAAACTTCTTGGGTGCCAGTCGACCTGAAATAGATTAATACAAAATGAAACGAACACTTTTTACCAAAATGGAGATATTTGCTTGTCAGTGAATTCAAAATATTCTTGAACATTACAAACAAGATATTTTATTGTTATATAATATGTTACTTAAAACAGGTTTGTAATAGTTTCAATCAAAAATCTTGCTTTAAAATTTATAAAGATTATTACAATAACAAGGCAATGTGTAATGGAAAGTGATACCATTCAAGGAATGATGCATCTATGTAACAGTGATAATAAGAACATCCTAAATACCTATATTGGTGATAATTACATATAATAAGGAATTTGATAGTTATTTGTAATAACAAAACACGCACCTCGCACAACATACACACAACACACCGCATACATGGGAGGCCGTCCTTACAAGACCATAGTTGTTAGTAGGACGTTAATAATATTAACAGACGATCGACAATTAACAAGACATTGATTAAAACTAGTTTGATGCAACGAAAACCTTGTTTGTTTGGTTATTTATAATTTTAATTTCAGTATAATAAAGTAAAAAATGGTACAATGGCTTTTTGATGTACCTGGGATTAGTCAAAATAGCATAGTAGTTTTCTTACTGGGCCTAGATGCTGTAGTTTCCTGCTGTTATATTGTGTTGGAAGGGATTGAACCCATCAGAAAAGTATGAGAGAGCATTGACATCTCTTTCTACTTCCTCGACAAACTCATTCCAGGCAGGAGACTCATGGAGGTCTTGAACAAATCTGGAAGGCCTCGGCTTTGTTGTCTGCAAAAGTCTGACCATACCAGAAATCTCTTTCAGCTGCTGGAGTCTGGGTCCAATGGGAATAGTGTAATATCTAGAAAAAGAGATGTCACATATCATGAAAGGTGTTATGATACAGCATCCTGTCAAAATAAGTCATTTAGGTGTTTTCCCTATACAACTGTATCAATCACATTATGAATGGATTTTATCACATTGTTGCGTGAATAAAGAAAAAAAATAGTTGTATCCCGGAATAAAAAAAACCTTTGCACTATGGTGCATCTTTAAATTCAATTATAGATACCATTGAATAAAGCATTTAGGTAAAATAGAATAACAAAGACATGAGTTGATACTCATAAGCACACAAACAATTTTGTAAAGAAAAACATATACATGGGTCTATAGCATACACAATACTAACCATAGATAGGGCATTATACAATGCGTACTGTTAAGTGTTTATATAAGTCTGTCTTATAATATTTACAAATTGTGTAAGAAAAACATCAATATAACAGCGATGAGCAGGCCAAATATCAAATCTTAGCTACGCATTAAAATATTATAGAACTTAATTCAGATTTATTTGAACCCGAGTTGCTTTGGGACCGACCTCGATATGCTTAAGTTTATACCCACATGGCTGGGAATCCAGAGACAAGTAATTTCAGTTTTAGAAGACGATCAAAATGTTCGGATCAAAAGATTTTGGACTAATGTGTTTCTAGGGTTTCTTGATTTCAAAGCCTGAAGAACCGAAAGAGAGTCGGAACAGATGATTGCCTTTTCTATGCAGTGTTCTTCGATATGGTCAAGCGCCACACCGATACCACATGCTTCCGCAGAGAAAATGGAGGCAACATCCGGGAGTCGAATAGAGGAGCAGTGATTAGATGTACAGCATGCTGCCGCAACATAATCACCATTCTTTGGTCTGTCAGTGTAGATCTAAACATGGTCAGGAAAAGTCCTAATGCACTCTCGAAAGGAGGATTTGTGTTCTTCAGGTAATGCACTGGATTTTGCCCTCTCACGTAGAGATAAAATGATATCAGGTGTTTGGAATGAGCCATGGTGGTACATCTGATACAGTGTACTCGTCAATGGTGTCGAAACTTATATTTAGTTCCAGATAATTTTTTTCGTCGATCGTCTAGAGATGGCTCATTAGCTTCCACATGTGTTGTTCGAAAAGCTCCAAGTGCGAGACGCAGTCCCTGATTCTGATAGTATCAAGCATCTGTAGATAGGAGCTGCGAGATCAGAATCAGAACGGGAAAGAACTAGTAGAAAATTCAGCACCTTCGAGCACTTACCCTTCATATGTTTGATATGTGGAACAAAGGACAGTTTCGATTCAAATATTAGGCCATGAAATTTAGTTTGTTCAACAACTGGAATTTTAATTCCATTGAGTGTGAGGCCATTGTGTGGTTTTCGTTTTTGACAGAAGTGCATACAGACAGTTTTTGATCTTGAAAATCAAAAGCCATTTTCGGCAGCCAAATTTTGTTATTTGCCTAAACATTGTTGTAGTTGTCGTTCAATAGTGTGCATGTTTTTGATCTGTAACAGATCAAGAAACCATCCAAAAATAGAGATCCTTCCGTAGATTGGCATTTAGTTATACTGTTAATTTTGAATCCAAAAAGTGTAACAGACAGGATACCACTCTGAGGGACACCCATGTTCTGTGTTTCTGTTTCTGAATAAGATGAACTTGTTCGAACTTTGAAATGCCTGTGAGATATAAAAAATATATTACTGTCTTTGGCGGCATGCTTCAGTGATATAGCACTATAAAAAGGGCAACAGTTCCACTATACAAGAAGACAAAACATTGATATACCGCTGTCTCCCAAAACACGCACCTCGCACATCCTTACATGACCTGGCCCTGCAGGTAGGGCGTTAGAATTGTACCTGCTGCCCCTATAGCATGATCGTAAAAGGCGACTAAATTTAGGATCTTATCTTTTCTCTTCTTCCTAACTGACTTTATCTTTCCTAATGTCTCCCTTGGCACTGCCTCACTTTTGGCCTTGAGTTGAGCGCTCGCCCCTGTGAGGAAGGCTCTGGGTTCTGTCCCCTGTTAATCAAACAAACAAACCTTACATGACCATAGCTGTTAATAGGACGTAAATTATTCAAACAAACAAAACAAGGAAGGATAGTCAGTTAGGAAGAAGAGAAAAGATAATATCCTAAATTAAGTAGCCTTTTACGACATGCAATAGGGACAGCAGGTACGATTCTAACGCCCTACATGCAGGGTCAATGCCCATCGAATATCGAAAGAAATGAAAGTTCTGCAAAATGATAATAAAAAAATCCATAATATTGGAATTGTTTAATGTTTTTGCAAATATGCTCCATGAAAGCTAGGTCCACGTCCCGAGACTGGGTGCACTGGTCTCTTGCGGATGCACACCACTTTTTTTTTTTTTTTGGGGGGGGGGGGGGGGGTGATGTGCGTCCGCGTGATATCAGTGTAGCTTAAGGCTTTCACAGTAGCTCCAATTTGAGCCAACCTGTTTGCCGTGGGTTGCATCTCGTATCCGGGGGAAGAAGGTGCTGGTGGTTGAATAGGTTTTGCTCTTTTTTCTACCTTTTTTACTGCTACACACAACTTTGGCTTCAGACTCCGGTTAGACGAGAGTTAATATGGGCCCTGTATTATCAATCGGCTGGTCATGCCGAGCCCTTGGTGCGTAGATTTCTAAGAAGGCGGTGGATTAGGGTCAATCGTGAGTTTAATCTGGATTGTCTTGTTTCTGATCGATCTTGCGGGTGTACTTACACCGGACTAATATTTATTATTAACCTCGTGAGCGTGCTGTCGCAAGCTTGATTTGAATTATGTTCGTTCAAAATATTCTTCCGAGTATACTACCTGTGTATCCCTGACACTTTGACATTGGATATCCATGTCATCATGAGTGTCCCCCTGTTTGGCTCCGAGGTGGGTGGGGGCACAGCTAGCGAATTATAATAAACTCTAAAAGATGGCTCCCGAAAACAAACAAAATGAACTACAACCAAAATCTCCCCAAAAGGAATCAACCACAAATCAACAAACAAAAAACGGTACAACAAACACATTCCCACAGTTTCTGGTCATGTCCTCTACACAGAGCGGCAAAACCACTGCTGGTTTATCACCCTTAATATTACGAAAGGGCATCAAAGGCATTGCCGGCGATGTCAAATATGTTAAGCCTTTGGGATCGGGTGATCTTCTAATAGAGGCTAGCAACAAGCGGAGAACCTCCTTGAAACCACTAGTTTTGCCGGCCTCACTGTGTGTGTAAAACCACACTCATCATTGAATTGCAGCAAGGGGGTAATCAGGTGCCCAGCCTTGCGCAATGACAATGAGGCCGACATACTGTCATTCTTCCAAGAGGAGTGCATTCCGGTCAGGTACGTGAAGAGAATCATGACCAGAAAGAGTGGGAACTTGGTCCCAACACACACTTTTATATTGACGTTTGCAACACCAACGTTACCGCAGAGCGTAACTGTTGGTTACCAGCGTTATGCTGTTACCGTCTACATTCCAAATCCATTGAGGTGCCGTAACTGCCAGAGGTACGGCCATCATGAGAGCAATTGTAGACGGAATATGGTATATCAGTTCTGTGGCCGTGAAGGTCACGACGAAAAAGACGAATGTGACATTGTCAACCGTCACTGCGTCAATTGCGGGGTTGACCATGCTGCGTCTGCTCGCACTTGTTCTGCCTGGACTCGAGAGAGGGAGATATTACGGGTCAAATATACCCGAGGTGTCTCTTTCCCCGAGGTTAGCAGGATAGTCGAAAGTTCAGACCTGAATGTGGCAACCTATGCTCAGATCACCCGCGCAAAGACGCCTGTTTACAGTGTCACCGTCAAACATGCGTCGGTCCAGGCCTTGGTTGACAAGCCTAACTGGGACAATGATATCCCAGATATGGCTGATGCTAAGGCCTGCAAAGTAATCATGGGGGACCCGAACAGGTTCAAGTCGGGTCCATCTAAGCCACAACACAAACCACAACAAAAATCACCTGCTGGGCCACCTGGAGCTAAAACGCCAAACCCACCGGCGTTTGTTTGTTTGTTTGTTTGATTTATTAACGTCCTATTAACAGCTATGGTCATGTAAGGACGGCCTCCCATGTATGCGGTGTGTTGCGTGTATGTTGTGCGAGGCGAGTGTACTGGGAGACTGCGGTATGTTCGTGTTGTGTCTTGTATAGTGGAACTGTTGCCCTTTTTATAGTGCTATATCACTGAAGCATGCCGCCGAAGAAACCAAGCAACACCCCCCACCCGGTCACATTATACTGACAACGGGTGAACCAGTCGTCTCACTCCCTGTATGCTGAACGCGAAGCAGGAGCAGAAACTACCACTTTTATAGACTTTGGTGTGTCTCGGCCAGGGGACAGAACTAAGAGCCATCCTCACAGGGGCGAGCGCTCAACTCAAGGCCAAAAGTGAGGCTTGATAAATCTCGATGTTAGTGCTGAAAATATCTTGTTTATTGATTAAGTTCGTCAGAATGCTTGTTTACAACTGGAATCAACACAGTAGTGATAAAGACCTCCCAAGTGAATATTTGCATCGGGGGAACAGGGACATGAAAAGTCGATTTTTTTTCAAAAACAATGTAAATACATTAATTTTGCTGGAACACTAAAAAAACATTCTGATTTCGGTACAGTTGGAATTTATAACATATCTCTAACAGTATTTTCATTATTATGGGTCATGCAAGTTATTTATCCTTTTCTTTCTCCCATACACCAAACTACCTGGCCTGAGGTAAAGTTATTTTTAGGGCGAGCAGAGTACGCTCGCCCTATTGTTTTCCTTGTCTTGTGTAGAGTCTGTGTACATCGGTTATGCCTAGTGCGCATGAAATACCGGAAGTGACATCTACGTATTGAATAACTATATTCTGTTGATCTTTGGCTTATGGTTACATAAACAGCTTATGATTTCATAAACATAAATTAAATATTAACTCTTTTGCAACGATTTACATATGCAATAGTCAGTAATCAAGAACGTACCTGGATTAAACACTTATCACAAATATACCTTTGGAACTGGACTTTCTCCAAAGTCGTTTTCGATTTTTTGCATTGAACTAAATATAAAATTTCGACACCATTGACGGTCCTACACACATAATCGGATGATAGCCACCTCTGGCCTCATTCAACACCTGTTATCAACTTTATTCTTTGCATGAGGGGAGCCAAAGGTCCAGCTGTCATTACCGAGAACATAAATCTGTCTCCTATTCGGGAGACATACAGAAGAATTTTCTCCCTGATCCATGTTGAAGATCCTTACAATGACCGGGCTCAAAGGATGGTTTTGGATAAGTTCGTGTCAGGCAGCATAGCCTGTACACTCTTAATCACTCGTTCCTCTAATCCGTACTTCCGAGAATTTGGTATGCGCCTCCATCACTTTTCTCTGTGCGCAATCTCTCGTGCTAATCGTTCTGGCCCTCTTGACCACCATCGAAAAACACCGCTATTAGAAACGGCAATCAATCTGTTCAGACTCATCTTTCGTGCGTTCTTCAGCCTTTGAAATCACAGAAATCCTAAGAAAATAGCTCGTCATTAATCATTATAATTCCGAATTCAGTTTCGATTATCTTCTAAAAAGCTCAATTACTTATCTACTTTGGATTCGCCAGTCATGTGGCGTATAAAGTGGGGAATGAAACAGGCTGACTAAAGCAGTCTCAAATGACTGGCTTATCGCCTAGCACAAACACGATTTGAAAACTTGCCATACACCGACATCAAACCCTTCAGTCAAGCAATCTCAAACACCCATTTGGCAACAAAAGTGGGATGCTACCGAAAAAACTGTGGTCGCAAAAAGACATTTTCAATTGATGTTGTTTAGGTGTAGAAACTGCCTTTGCTCTGAAAGTACACGTGGTATGAAAGGTTCATCTGGCGTGACCCCTTATCGGTATTGTCAGATCCTTATATGAACGGAGTGGTTATAAGGATCTGTGTTTTTAATTCAGAATTGAGGAGTCGGGACGAACTTGTTCGCCCGTTGTCAGTATAATGTGCCGGGTGGGGTGTGTTGCTTGGTGTCTTCGGCGCGATGCGGATGCTTCCAGTGATTATATAGCACTATAACAAAGGGCCACCAGTTCCACTATACAAGAAGACACAACACGAACATACCGCAGTCTCCCAGCTACACTCACCTCGCACCAACATAACACCGCAACACACTGCATACCATGGTGAGGCCATCCTACTACATGATCATAGCTGTAATAGCGACGTTATAAATAAACTTAACACAACCAACAATATGACTCACGTTACAGGAAATTTCCTAACTCATCTGGGTAGTCGAGTTCTATGCTTAGATTGTTGTTTTGTTTGTTTGATTTTATTAACGTCCTATTAACAGCTATGGTCATGTAAGGACGGCCTCCCCATGTATGCTGCGTGTGTTGTGCGAGGTGAGTGTACTGGGGACTCGCGGTAATGCATCGTGTTGTGTTTCTGTGTTATAGTGGAACTGCTTGCCCTTTTTATAGTGTCCTTTATATCAGCTGAAGGCATCGCCCTGCCGTAAGACACGCAAAGCAACAATCTCCGAACTGAATGACCTGGCCCTGCAGGTAGGGCGTTAGAATTGTACCTGCTGCCCCTATTGTATGATCGTAAAAGGCGACTAAATTTAGGATCTTATCTTTTCTCTTCTTCCTAACTGACTTTATCTTTCCTAATGCCTCACTTTTGGCCTTGAGTTGAGCGCTCGCCCCTGTGAGGAAGGCTCTGGGTTCTGTCCCCTGGCCGAGACACACCAAAGTCTATAAAAGTGGTAGTTTCTGCTCCTGCTTAGCGTTCAGCATACAGGGAGTGGGACGACTGGTTCCACATAGAGACAAACACTATCATACAATGGAACATACGCGGATTTAAAGCGAACATAGAATAATTAAAACATCTTATACAAACAAGAACCCATCAGTATTCTGCCTTCAAGAAATAATGCAGAAAGACACCATCAATCTCCGACAATTTACACTATACACTAAAACCCCAACAACAGGTGGCCGCGCATCAGGTGGTGTGGCGATGGCGGTGCATAAAAACGTCCCTCACAAACACATTCAGCTAAATACCACCTTACAAGCTGTTGCTATCAGCGCAACTCTTCACCGTAAAATAACAGTCTGTTCTATATATTTACCTCCAAATACTCCATTTAGCTGTGATGAACTGAGTAACATCGTACCACATATTATCATGGGTGACTTTAACGGTCATAATAGCATCTGGGGCTCCCCAGGCACTGACGATAGAGGTAGACGTATCGAAGAGTTTATTGATAAAAACAGCTTATGTCTTTATAACACCAATGCCCCAACATATTTACACCCTGCCTCTGGCTTGCTTACCCACATTGATCTATCGTTGTGCTATCCATCAATTCATCTGGATTATGATTGGATGGTCAACGATGATCTTTGTGGGAGCGATCACTTTCCAATTATACTAAAAAAAACATAGGGTCACCAAAACTTGAGGAGCCCATTCCTCGTTGGAATCTACATAAGGCGCACTGGGTTCAATTTAAAACCTTGTGCGCAGAGGAGCTCATCGAGGATAAATTTTTGAAACTTGATGACCCCATTAAAATTTTCACAGAAGCGCTCACTTCTATCACTACAAAAACCATACAAAAATCCGTGCCAAAACCGACAAAGTTTCTTCTCTCAAATGATTCATTTATCAATAGATCTGGTAGATACCAGAATTGCTCGAGTCCCTTGAGAAATCAAAGGACTCGGCAGCTGGACCAGACGAAATTCAATATATGTTTTTAAAACAATTACCAGACTCTTCACTAAAATGTCTTTTAATTATATTTAACCAAGTTTACTCTTCTGGCAAAATCCCCGAGTCTTGGAAGGAATCTACTATTATACCCCTTCCTAAGCCCGGGACAGATGCTACTGATGCAAATAACTATCGTCCTATTTCATTGACGAGTTGTATTTGTAAAACTCTAGAACGTATCATAAATACTAGATTAGTTTGGTTCCTGGAATCAAACAATATTTTAAGTCCTTTGCAAAGCGGCTTTAGAAACCGCATGGGGAACGGTAGACGATTTAGTCGGACTAGAAACTTTTATACGAGAAGCATTTGCCAAGAAAGAACATATTGCGGCCGTATTCTTTGACCTTGAAAAGGCATACGACACAACTTGGCAATATGGAATCATGAACGATCTCTATGATATCGGTATACGTGGTTATTTGCCAAAAGTTTATTTCAAATTTCATATCTGACAGGCATTTCAAAGTTCGAACGGGTTCAACTTATTCAGAAACAGAAACACAGGAGATGGGCGTCCCCCAGGGTGGTATCCTGTCCGTCACACTTTTTGGATTTTAAATGAACAGCATAACTAAATGGTTTGGCCAATCTACGGAAGTGTCTCTATTTGTGGATGAACGACAACTACAACAATGTTTAGGCAAATTACAAAATTGGGCTGACGGAAATGGCTTTAGATTTTCAAGATCAAAAACTGTCTGCATGCATTTCTGTCAAAAACGAAAACCACACAACGATCCATACCTCACACTCAATGGAATTAAAAATTACAGTAGTCGAACAAATTAAATTTCTTGGATTAATATTTGATTCGAAACTGTCCTTTGTTCCACACATAAAACACCTGAAGGATAAGTGCTCGAAGGCGCTGAACATTCTACGTGTTCTGTCCCATTCTGATTGGGGTGCAGACCATGAAATGCTTCTGCGTATCTACCGTGCACTTATTAGATCAAAACCTGACTACGGCTCGATTGTCTATGGATCGGCTCGCAGCTCCTATCTACAGATGCTTGACCCTATCCAGAATCAGGGACTGCGTCTGGCACTTGGAGCTTTTCGAACGACACCTGTGAAGAGTCTCCACGTGGAAGCTAATGAGCCATCTCTAGATGATCGACGAAAGAAATCCTTACAGTATGCGGCTCAACTGAAATCCAATCCCAAAAACCCCGCATTCGATCTTGTATTTAATCCAAAACACCACGACATATTCAGACAAAATCAAAAGATCATACCAACATTTGGCATCAGAATTTCAAAGTTTTTGCATGAACTAAATATAAATTTCGACACCATTGACGAGTACACCATATCGGATGTACCACCATGGCTCATTCAAACACCTGATATCAATTTATCTTTGCATGAGGGAGCAAAGTCCAGTGCATTACCGAAGAACATAAATCCTCCTTTCGGGAGTACATCAGAGCTTTCCCTGATCATGTTAAGATCTACACTGACGGCTCAAAGGATGGTGATAAAGTTGCGGCAGCATGCTGTACATCTAATCACTGTTCCTCTATCCGACTTCCAGATGTTGCCTCCATTTTCTGTGCGGAATCTTGTGCTATCGGTCTGGCTCTTGACCACATCGAAGAACACCGCATTGAAAAGGCAATCATCTGTTCAGACTCTCTTTCGGTTCTTCAGGCTTTGAAATCAAGAAACCCTAGAAATACTCTAATCATAATCCGAACAGTTCGATTATCTTCTAAAACTCAAATTACTTATCTCTGGATTCCCAGTCATGTGGGTATAAAGGGGAATGAACAGGCTGATAAAGCAGCTAAGACTGCTCTTCGCCTAGCACAAACAGATTTGAAACTACCATACACCGACATCAAACCTTCAATTCAGTCAGCCATCAAACACCCATTGGCAACAAAAGTGGTCTACCGAAACAAACTGGGTCGAAAAGACATTTTCAATTGATGTTGTTAGGTGTAGAAACTGCATTTGCTCTGAAGTACACGTGGTATAAAGGTCATCTGGACGTGACCCCTTATGGGATATTGTCAGATCCTCTATTGAACGGAGTGGTTATAAGGATCTGTGTTTTAATCAGATTGAGGGAGTGGGACGACTTGTTCGCCCGTTGTCAGTATAATGTGACCGGGTGGGGTGTGTTGCTTGGTGTCTTCGGCGGCATGCTTCAGTGATATAGCACTATAAAAAGGGCAACAGTTCCACTATACAAGAAGACACAACACGAACATACCGCAGTCTCCCAGTACACTCACCTCGCACAACATACACGCAACACACTGCATACATGGGAGGCCATCCTTACATGATCATAGCTGTTAATAGGACGTTAATAAATTAAACAAACAATTATGATAACAGTTACAGGAAATTCTTACTATCTGGTATCGAGTTCTATGCTTGATTGTTTGTTTGTTTGTTTGATTTATTAACGTCCTATTAACAGCTATGGTCATGTAAGGACGGCCTCCCATGTATGCGGTGTGTTGTGCGAGGTGAGTGTACTGGGAGACTGCGGTATGTTCGTGTTGTGTCTTCTTGTATAGTGGAACTGTTGCCCTTTTTATAGTGCTATATCACTGAAGCATGCCGCCGAAGACACCAAGCAACACACCCCACCCGGTCACATTATACTGACAACGGGCGAACCAGTCGTCCCACTCCCTGTATGCTGAACGCTAAGCAGGAGCAGAAACTACCACTTTTATAGACTTTGGTGTGTCTCGGCCAGGGGACAGAACTAAGAGCCATCCTCACAGGGGCGAGCGCTCAACTCAAGGCCAAAAGTGAGGCTTGATAAATCTCGATGTTAGTGCTGAAAATATCTTGTTTATTGATAAAGTTCGTCAGAATGCTTGTTTACAACTGGAATCAACACAGTAGTGATAAAGACCTCCCAAGTGAATATTTGCGTCGGGGGAACAGGGACATGAAAAGTCGATTTTTTTCAAAAACAATGTAAATACATTAATTTTGCTGGAACACTAATAAAAACATTCTCATTTCGGTACAGTTGGAATTTATAAGATATCTCTAACAGTATTTTTATTATTATTATAATGTGTCATGCAAGTTATTTATCCTTTTCTTTCTCCCATACACCAAACTACCTGGGCTGGGGTAAAGTTATTTTTAGGGCGAGCAGAGTACGCTCGCCCTATTGTTTTCCTTGTCTTGTGTAGAGTCTGTGTACATCGGTTATGCCTAGTGCGCATGAAATACCGGAAGTGACATCTACGTATTGAATAACTATATTCTGTTGATCTTTGGCTTATGGTTACATAAACAGCTTATGATTTCGTAAACATAAATTAAATATTAACTCTTTTGCAACGATTTACATATGCAATAGTCAGTAATCAAGAACGTACCTAGATTAAACACTTATCACAAATATACCATACCTTTGGAACTGGAAGCGTTTAATCATAAAAACGCTTGCATCTCTCTATATATTCAAGCACCTCGCCGATTTTGTACACCAATGTGCATTAAGGTTTAAATAGTCGATAAAGGATTATGGAACTGAAAGCGTATAAACATACAAACGCTTGTATTGCTCAAGAAATCCAAGTACCTCGCCGATGATGTACACCGAAGCATTGAAAAGGGTTCAAATAGTCGATAAATATAGACGCATTGTGAAGCGCATTATCATACGAGCGCTTGTATCGGTTGTCGTATTAGAGCACAGGAATAACACACTAAAGGTAAGTGAAGCAAATAAACACTTAATTTGACATTGATTCTATGTGTCGCTGGTTTTGTGTATTTCTAGTGTATTGAGCTACTGTCACAACATTTTTTTTCCAAATTCGCAACAACTTCATATTTGCTAATCGTTACACTTAACACGTGGCTTGCATGGACGTGCGACCATGTAAACATTCCACATTCATGCTGTTACGTGGAAAAACAACATATGGTTCATGGTCGCATTATAACACGAATGCATTTTAGTTTTTTTTTAGCCAATATATGTGTAGCATGGGTTCCCAAAATAATAAGGGACGCTGTCTTTGGTACAAATATATATTTATTGGTACATAGACCAGGGCTTCTTGGCTCTTTGTGACAATGGTGAATGCTGGGGTTGAGCTCGACAGGGACGTCCGTTCCTGTCGAGAGGTGAAGTGAGAGTGCGGTGGGGAGAGGCCGGTGATAGAGTGTGGACAAGTGGTCCTTGCGGCAGGTGCACTTTACATACATTTAAATGACGAATGGAACGATGATTTAAAATGATGTAAACAACATCTGGCTACATATGTTTGTCAAAATTTCCGATATTTTGTTAAAAGCTATGTGCTAATCAAGTGTGTGCACACCTTTGCGCATGTGCAAGTTGACTTTCGTTTTCGGTTAACGTGTAAGTACAGCCTTTTTAAGGGCCTGATTTCTTCGTGTATGTTACTTTTAAATAATGATTTAAATGTTATTCAATGTTGATCTCTATATCGCGATTTAATGCTATGTAACATAGGGTAATTTACAAAGAAAAAGCCAGACAAACTGCAAACTGCTTTCGTTTTCATTATCGATGTTATGATACCTGGCCGAGACACACCAAATCTGTAAAAGTGGTAGTTTCTGCTCCTGCTTAGCGCTCAGCAAAAAGGGAGTGGGACGACTGGTTCGCCCGTTGTCAGTATAATGTGACCGGGTGGGGTGTGTTGCTTGGTGTCTTCGGCGGCATGCTTCAGTGATATAGCACTATAAAAAGGGCAAAAGTTCCACTATACCAGAAGACACAACAAGAATATACCGCAGTCTCCCGAAACACGCACCTCGCACAACATACACGCAACACACCGCATACATGGGAGGCCGTCCTTACATGACCATAGCTGTTGATAGAACGTTAATTAATCAAACAAACAAACAAACAATTATGATACCTACTTGCACTATACCTGTTAGCGATAATCTACTATAAATTAAGAAGTGTCCTAGGTGTACGTTCCACTATGGCTTACTACATCTTGTGACCACAGTCCGCATTTGCTGCAGTTCTAAGAAATATTTCTAAAATCATACATCCTTGCGTAAGGGAAATAGAAAAAAAAGACAATATAAAATATCAGTCTGGGTGTCTGAGCTCTAGATCTAATGTACCCCAGAAAGGCGTTCAAGCGTGACACAGGAGTCACCATGTGCACAGAGACTAGACAGTGTTCTAGCGGACGACTATTTTGAACAGCGAATCAAGTCTTGAGTCTATCGTATCAATGTCTATATAATAATAAACACGCTTCTATGTAACAAAGAACACACTTAACAAAGTTCACATTTAAAGTTCTGATGAAGTAAAGGAAAGTATTTATTCAATACACCAAGGGTGTAAACCATGTATCTCCTTGCAATAGTCCCAGAGATAATGAGCGAAAATGCTACGTACACGGGACACCTGTTGCCGAGGATGATTTCATACTGGAAATTAAGATTAGGAAGTAGTTAGCGTGCACTTAATGTCTAACAGACATATTTCTAGTTTATTTTTCTCTCCAATTATATCACTATTTTTATCAGGTTGTATTATATACTTTTTGGTGGTTTTGTATGTACCTTTCTTTTCATTGGTCGAAATAACCTAATAAATGTGTCCGCCCAGTTTGTTTGGTATCTTGTTGTTTATTAGACTACTCTGACCAGTGCTCGAACAGGACAGTGCTCGAAAACTTTGGTTTTTTTTTCTCTCCCGAATTTCTAAAATCGATCTTTATCGTACTCCATGCTCTATCACAACTATCGGGTGTAGTGGACCTTTCTTAACTCCGATTACGAGAGCTCTTTCACGTTTTGCGAGCAGACGACTTTTTGACAATCTTATCACTGAAGATCGCATTTTAAAACAAGAGGCCCAGAGAGCTTGTATCGCTCACCTGGTTTGCGATGCCAAGTACTGATCTGAATACAGGATCATTGTTTCGTTTCTGAAGGAATTAAAAGATTTACCTCTAATTCACTGTTGGGCCCCGGGGGTTCATAGCCAAATTTTTTACCAACTCTGCCCCCCCCCCCCTAAAAAATGTTTCTGGCCAAATTTACTTACATTCCAAGAAGAACTCTATGACTAGTAGAAATTTAAAGGATTTACCTTTATTTCCCCTATCGGGCTCGCCCCTCGATCCTGCCCCCGGGGCTCAGAGCCAAAATTTATACAAACTCTGTTCCCCCTTGGCCCTGCAGGTAGGGCGTTAGAATTGTACCTGCTGTCCCTATTGCATGATCGTAAAAGGCGACTAAATTTAGGATCTTATCTTTTCTATTATTCCTAACTGACTTTATCCTTCATAATGCCTCCCTTGGCACAGCCTCACTTTTGGCCTTGAGTTGAGCGTTCGCCCCTGTGAGGAAGGCTCTGGGTTCTGTCCCCTGGCCGAGACACACCAAAGTCTATAAAAGTGGTAGTTTCTGCTCCTGCTTAGCGCTCAGCGAAAAGGGAGTTGGACGACTGGTTCGCCCGTTGTCAGTATAATGTGACCGGGCGGGGTGTGTTGCTTGGTGTCTTCGGCGACATGCTCCAGTGATATATCACTATAAAAAGGGCAAAAGTTCCACTATACAAGAATACACAACATGAATATACCGCAGTCTCCCGAAACACGCACCTCGCACAACATACACGCAACACAACTCATACATGGGAGGCCGTCCTTACATGACCATAGCTGTTAATAGGACGTTAATTAATCAAACAAACAAACTGTTCCCCCTTCCCTCAAGGACGTTTCTGGCCAAATTCAGTTACATTCCAAGCAGAACTCTATGACCAGTAGCAATTTAAAGGATTTACCTCTATTTCCCCTAATGGGCAGTCCTATTAAAATACAGATCCTTATAACCACTCTATTTAAAGCATCTGACGATATCCAATAGGTGGTCACGTCCAGATGACCTTTATAACACGTGGTCTTCATATCAGATACATTTTCTACACCTTGTCACATCCACTGAAAACGACATTTCGTCCCAGTATACATATACAATTAGCTTCATTGAGCTCTTTGGGCGAGATGACTACATAAACCAAAATAACTGACAGTTTATCCAAACTATTTCGTCCCTGAAATTCACTGTCAATATTTTGCAAGTAGCAATTTTATATTTCTCAGATCCTCTTATCAAACGTAGTGGTAATAAGGATCTATATTTTAATCAGATTGCCCTAAAGGGCCCCGTCCCTCCTGCCCCCCGGGGGGAAGAGCCAACATTTATACAAACTCTGTTCCCCTTCCCCCAAGGATGTATCTGGCCAAATTTGGTTATATTCCAAGCATAATTATATGACTAGTAGCAATTTAAAGGATTTACCTCTATTTCCCCTTTTGGACCCCGCCCCTTCTGCCCCAGAGGGGGTCAGAGCCAAAAATTATACAAACTCTTTTCCCCTTCTCCCAAGGATGTTTCTGGCCATTTGGTTACATTCCAAGCGGAACACTATGACTAGTAGCGATTTAAAGGATTTACCTCTATTTCCCCTATTGAGCCCCGCCCAACTATTTCGTCCCTGAAATTCACTGTCAAAATTTTGCAACTAGCAATTTGATTGGCCATTTCCAAAGGTCACCTGGACATGACCCCTTATGGAATTTTCTCAGATCCTCTTATCAAACTTAGTGATAATAAGGATCTGTATTTTAATCAGATTCACAATATATTTATAAACTCTAGAACAAATATTATAAGTTAGACTTTACACTAATAGATATAACTTCTACTATCTAAAATAAATGCAAGGGGAGACAATCTGTTCCCTCTATAATCTGCAATCAGGGGAGACAATCTGTCTCCTCTATGTCATATAATATCAGGGGGATACAATTCGCCCCTTTACAACTATACATTAAATTACTCTAGTCTAAGGGGAGATGATCTACCAATAACTTAGACACTACAACATATAACACTATCAATGCATTACTAACATCATATTCTAATACAAATATATACACATCATATAAATACACACCTTGCTATGGGCCGAGTCAATTAGGCTTCGATCTATTAGGTTTATATTTGTATCTTTCGGTCCTATATATGAATAAAATACATAATATCACAAAAAGTTCTAAACTAATAAAATATCTCCCTACAAATCACTAATTTTCCATCTCTATGACGGTTATAATAGAGATCAATATATACATATGATATATTGTACACTTTCAAGTCAATTTAATTTATTCCAAAATAGTTTAATACATTCTGATAATTTTACCAAATAAGGCAAATAAATATAAATAATTTACTTTGTGAACATTACACAGGATATACAATATTAGTAAGAAATAGAAAAAGAAGACTTAAGGAGTAGTAGAATTTCTTCTTAGATATATCCAAATTCCACAAAATATCTAAGAGACCAAAACACAACTGCTCGCAATAAACTCTCTCTGTGAACTACCAGCAGACAAAGGA
Organism: Argopecten irradians irradians; assembly: GCA_004382745.1. Taxonomy (NCBI): domain Eukaryota; kingdom Metazoa; phylum Mollusca; class Bivalvia; order Pectinida; family Pectinidae; genus Argopecten; species Argopecten irradians. The sequence continues at coordinate 54,948 of SAYR01048247.1, forward strand.
AATTTCTCGAAAGATAAAATTTCGGAGGGAAAGTTTGACCAATTAAAACACACATTATTATTTCTATAAACCAATATCCAGGGTTTTTGCCAGGCCTTTATAGGGTCTGGTAAACGGACCCATTCCAAATTGAAAAAATATACTGTATTTTCCCAAATTCTGCCAGTATTTTCCCAATCGCAGTAAAAAAAAAATAAAACCCAAATGATGTCTTACACCTATGACATCGGATATATATATCTTGTAAAAGAGACCGGATTGATGCGCTTGGAAGTCAAATCATGTTTGGGTTTGAATCACTTGGTTTGGTAAATGCTATAGTGCAAAGCGTTCATGTAACAAAGTCAATCTTTTACTCGTGTCAAACAGTGCTTTACGCAATTTGAAAAAAAAATAGCGAATGTTACTACTTTTTAAACCTGTCGCCAAGTAAAAATCTGATGTTAATATTCCACATTCCGACAATCCTTGTCCTGAAAGTCCAACAGAAACTGGGTGTCCGACAACACATGTTCCTACATCTAGAAATGTGACAGAACTTTTAAACTTTTATTTTCCCTATTGGGCCCCGCCCCTCCTGCACCTGGGGGGGGTCGAGCCAAAATTTATACAAACTCTGTTCCCCTTCCCCAAGGATGTTTCTTGGCAATTTGGTCTGAATCCATGGAGAACTTTTGTTTGTTTGATTAATTAACGTCCTATTAACAGCTATAGTCATGTAAGGACGGCCTCCCATGTATGCGGTGTGTTGCGTGCATGTTGTGCGAGTTGCGTGTTTTGGGAGACTGCGGTATATTCATGTAGTGTATTCTTGTATAGTGGAACTGTTGTCCTTTTTATAGTGCTATATCAGTAAGCATGCCGCCGAAGACACCAAGCAACACACCCCACCCGGTCACATTATACTGACAACGGGCCAACCAGTCGTCCCACTCCCTGTATTCTGAGCGCTAAGCAGGAGTAGAAACTACCACTTTTAAAGACTTTGGTGTGTCTCGGCTAGGGGACAGAACCCAGAGCCTTCCTCGCAGGGGCGATCGCTCAACTCAAGGCCAAAAGTGAGGCGGTGCCAAGGGAGGCATTAGGAAAGATAAAGCCAGTTAGGAAGAATAGAAAAGATAATATCCTAAATTTAGTCGCCTTTTACGATTATGCAATAGGGGCAGCAGGTACAAATCTAATGCCCTACCTGCAGGGCCCATGGAGAACTCTAGGACTAGTAGCGATTTAAAGGAAATGTTGACGGACAGACGGACGACGGACGCCGCGCTATGACAAATTAAATAATAATACTATCTTTTTATCTACCAAGTCTTTTTCATTCATGTCTTCTTAAGCTTATAAATTTTGAAAAATAGAATGCCTATAAATTGCATAATAATTAGTGGATTTGTAGTATTGATTAATAATAATTTTAAACAATTTAAAGAGAAAAAGGAAATTACTAAATTAATAATCAATTATTTTTATTCTCTAGGATTGCAGAGGAGGATGAGGCACCTCACACCAATGTGTCTGTATATGAATTGTAGAAATCATAGACTTGCATTGTGCTTACGCCATCTCATGAAAACATACAAGTTGCTACTGTAACAACAGGTGGACGAGATGCTTTTAGCTGTTTGGAAGTTGTTCCACTACTCTCCTCGTAGGTTTGATGTATTTAAAAGTGTACAAGAATTGTATGGGGAGGAAGCATTTTCACCAATTCGTGCAGCAACAACCCGATGGCTTTCCAATGGAAAAGCATGCATTCGCTTCATCAGCAGGTTTCAGTTTATAACAGATTCCTTAGACATCCTGTTTGAGGATAGAAATGAACCTAAAATGTATGATTTACGGAACTGCATCACTGCATCATGCTAAAAGACCTCATTGCTATGATCCTTCTGCTCGGTGATGTTCTCAAGCCTGTGAACAGACTCAGCCTTTTTCTACAAGATGCAGATTTGAATTTTGTGAATGTGGGCATAAAGGTTAAAGCAACAACAAATGAGTTGGAGGCTCTGATCCCACTGTTAGAAAACAAGGATGCTTCAACTTCTCACAGATAGATGAACTCTTCACTGAAATTGATGACCGGACTAATTTGGCAAGACGGCATAGAAGGAACAACTATGCCCAACTAACACCTCAGCAATTTAAATAACTGGATGACCCTTCATTTACAGTGTGATCAATGAAATCCACGATGCATTTCAGTGTCATTCTGTCTTCAAGGCCTTCCAAGTCCTAGATCCTCGGAAACTACTAGATTCTATCATCGAAATTGCAGCAATCTGATTTAAATACAGATCCCTATAATCACTCCGTTAAATACAGGATGTGACAAAATCCCATAGGGGGTTACGTCCAGATGACCTTTCTACCACATAGAATTCATACCAAATCCATTTTCTACACCTTGTTACATGAATTGAAAACGATATTTCGTCCCAGTAAACATACACAATAAGCCATGTTGTGCTCTTTGGGCGAGATGACTATGTTAACTAAATTAATTAAAGTTTTTTTCAAGTAATGTCGTCCCCTGAAATTCACTGTCAAAATTTTGCAAGTAGCAATTTGATTGGCCATTTTCACAAAGTTCACTTAGACATGACCTCTTATGGGATTTTCTCAGATCCTCTTATCAAACGTAGTGTTGATAAAGATCTGTATTTTAATCAGATTGAAAATTGCAGCTTTCGGAAAGTTATACTGACTATTTATGCGATGTTGAAAAAATAATTGATTAGTTCGATAATTTTTGAGTTTTGAATGAATAATTCTAGTCAGATCATGATAACATACAGTGATGTGCATAGTATACAGTACATTTTATTTTTGTCAGTGCATTGTAAGTCACCTTTAATTAAGATCATTTAATAATCTGATTAATAATACTTAAACTTAAATAATGTGATTATTCAAATTATTCTCCTGGTGTCAAATAATTGTGAATTAATCTTAAGTTAGTATTAACATTGAACCAATCAATAATATATTGTTGCTGTTCAGGCCGACATTACAAAACTTGGAGAGCATTATGGATCTTCCAAAGAGGACACCTTCAAGGGACACGTCTCAAGATGCAATGCAGATCCCGATCAGAATGCGCTAGAGACTGAGTACACAGGATTAAAACATCAGATGTTTAGGTCCAGGTACCTGTACCAGAATATTAATTCAGTCACTTTTCAATTAAATTATCATGTTTAAGTTGTAATAGTTGTCAAATTTTTTGAGTAAAATGTTTCATCATTACAATTTCAGTTAATTTAATTTTAATCTAATATTATTTGAGTTGGTTATGCTATGTGTTTCGCTCTGCAATATTTGAAGGTAAAGTATTCAATTTTGTTGAACTGTTTTGTTTTTTACTAACAACTTGTTTCATATTTGTTTGTTGTTGAATTATACATTTTCTTTTTGTTTGAAGTTTATTCTTCCACCAGTGAATGTTCGAGCTGTGTGTGGCCGTTAAATTGAAGTAAGACTAAAAACACTCACAGAAATTGTATTTAACAGAAAAAAGCATATCATCATTGGCACTAATAATAATTTATTTGAAAAATGGAATTGACGATCTCCATGATATCGGTATACGTGGTAATTTGCCAAAATTTATTTCAAATTTCATATCTGACAGGCATTTCAAAGTTCGAACGGGTTCAACTTATTCAGAAACAGAAACACAGGAGATGGGCGTCCCCCAGGGTGGTATCCTATCCGTCACACTTTTTGGATTAAAAATTAACAGCATAACTAAATGTCTTGGCCAATCTACGGAAGGGTCTCTATTTGTGGATGATTTTTGATCTGTAACAGATCAAAGAACATGCACACTATAGAACGACAACTACAACAATGTTAAGGCAAATTACAAAATTGGGCTGACGAAAATGGCTTTAGCTTTTCAAGATCAAAAACTGTCTGCATGCATTTCTGTCAAAAACGAAAACCACACAACGATCCAGACCTCACACTCAATGGAATTAAAATTCCAGTAGTTGAACAAACTAAATTTCTTGGATTAATATTTGATTAGAAACTGTCCTTTGTTCCACACATAAAACACCTTAAGGATAAGTGCTCGAAGGCGCTGAACATTCTACGTGTTCTGTCCCATTCTGATTGGGGTGCAGACCGTGAAATGCTTCTGCGTATCTACCGTGCACTTATTAGACCAAAACTTGACTACGGCTCGATTGTCTATGGATCGGCTCGCAGCTATCTACAGATGCTTGACCCTATCCAGAATCAGGGACTGCGTCTGGCACTTGGAGCTTTTCGAACAACACCTGTGAAGAGTCTCCATGTGGAAGCTAATGAGCCATCTCTAGACGATCGACGAAAGAAATTATCCTTACAGTATGCTGCTCAACTGAGATCCAATCCCAAAAACCCCGCATTCGATCTTGTATTAAATCCTCAACACCAAGACATATTCAGACAAAATCAAAAGCTCAAACCAACATTTGGCATCAGAATTTCAAAGTTTTTGCAGGAACTAAATATAAATTTCGACACCATTGACGAGTAAACCATATCGGATGTACCACCACGGCTCATTCAAACACCTGATATCAATTTATCTTTGCATGAGAGGACATTACCCGAAGAACATAAATCCTCCTTTCGGGAGTGCATCAGGACTTTCCCTGATCATGTCAAGATCTACACTGACGGCTCAAAAGATGGTGATAAAGTTGCGGCAGCATGCTGTACATCTAATCACTGTTCCTATATCCGACTTCCAGATGCTGTCTCCATTTTCTCTGCGGAAGCTTGTGCTATCGGTCTGGCTCTTGACCACATCGAAGAACACCGCATTGAAAAGGCAATCATCTGTTCAGACTCTCTTTCAGTTCTTCAGGCTTTGAAATCAAGAAACCCTAGAAATACTCCAATTCAAAATCTTTTAATCCGAACCTTTCGATTATCTTCTTGTAAAAAGCAGTGACAGTAACCTTTTCCCAGCTAGATTTCTTGTTGCAAATGTTTCAGTTGAGGAACTTAGCTAGTTTGAACTTTTTTAAGAAAAGAAGTTTACAGGTATTTTCATACCATGCCAGTGACTTCATTTCCTCCAATACTTACCAAATTAAATCCAAGCCTCTTATAAATCTTCTGTAAATCTGCTGTATGTCTATACTGCCGATAAATATTTGTAACATTGTAATGCTACTGGACATTTTTCTTTTTAAAAGCAAATTCAGCCATATATCCTTATAATGTAAGCAACACTAGGTATACTTTAATATCAATAAGTATCTTAATGACAAGGTACACAAGATAAAATCAACTGAAATCTCCAACAGATAATCCCGGCTATCATCTAAGTATTCTGGATTTCAACTCTATACAATGTACACAGCCATACACTCGTTTCAAATATTAACTGCTGTCGCAGGGACCTTTCTACTATACTTTTGTTTGTTTGTTTGTTTGATTTATTAACGTCCTATTAACAGCTATGGTCATGTAAGGACGGCCTCCCATGTATGCATATTCTTCTATGTGACCTATACATTTGGTATTGATAATCAACGCTTTTTTAGATGATTAGAAAATATATTGGCTCTTCACACCAACCATATTGTTATCAACTTGAAATACATCTTAAAACAGGAAAGGTCAAAAATAAATATTTGTATCAAAGAATACATTTCAATTTGTGAGAAACATGTATGAAATTATACTGTCTGGACTTTAGGTTACAGTATTTGCATTCGACTATTGTCTTTAAGATGGTACATTTACTATATGTACATGTAAATTAATTTAAAAGGTGAAACAGAATAGAAAGCATACACATACTGCTATATAGCAAAAGGCCTAATTTATCTTAATATATTTATCATAAAACTTAATTTTGTAATAAAATTGATTGTCATCAACATTAATATTGGACTGTGTAAGAATGGTTATTTTTTTAATAGCATATCAATTGATGAGATGTATTATTAACACAAGTTTGAACATAACTAGTCAGGCAGGTTTAATATGTCATGAAGATGCTGAGCAAGATTATAATCACAACAGTTAATAGTTCAGATTGACAATTCACTTGTATAGAATGACTTTGTTCCAGTCCTAAAGGCTAAAGACTGAAGATTGTCCAGCATAGTTGTGCCATATCCCAGTTACCAATAGGATCACATTTTGGTACAAATAAATTCTCACAAGTGTCCAACACAATGAAAGATTCTAATTGAATGATGCAGGTGTAGATGATGTTTGCTATTAATGAGGTTGCAGTCAGTCCAGCATAATTTTGGGTTCAGTGACATTTTCAGATCACAATTTGTTCAGTTGATGCTCAGAGTCCAAAGCACATTTGATAGCTGACTAACCGATGCAGGTGAAGGATCACAATCAGCACTGATGAGGGTTTACAGTGTCCGCGCACAATTAGTTTATTTTCTGAGTGAGTTGTATACATGTATATTAGTTGACTAATAAGTGTCAAGCACTTGATCGCTCCGAATGACAGATACGTTTGTCAGATCATAATTTGTGATCCGAGTAACTGATCATATTCTGTAATATTGAATTTCATTCAAGTTCATTAGGGTACATAAATCTTGCACAGTATTTCATGACATGTTGCACCTTATTCTACAATAAGCCCATGTAAAATCAGAAACCAGACAGCATGACATAACCAGGAAAAATAAAGTCATGTTATAACCAAAAACCACACATTGTCACTAAGTTAGAATGATTGTGTCATTTTCTTTTGGGTCAAAGGCTTTATTGCAGAATAAATAAGACAGATATGAATCCGATTGATGTCCCCCCCCCCCTCCATTCCTTCCACCCCAACTAACCTAGGAGGCCCGGAATTTAAGCAATACCTCCATTTCCCCTTAATATGCTCCGGTACACAGTTATCACAACTTAGACTGCAGCATAAACCAGTTTATGATCAGTCCAGCAACATTCTTTTTGTTTGTTTGATTAATTAACGTCCTATTAACAGCTATGGTCATGTAAGGACGGCCTCCCATGTATGCGGCGTGTTGCATGTATTTTTTGCGAGGTGCGTGTATTGGGAGGCTGCGGTATATTCATGTTGTGCCTTCTTGTATAGTGGAAATGTTGCCCTTTTTATAGTGCTATATCACTGAAGCATGACGCCGAAGACACCGAGCAACACACCCCACCCGGTCACATTATACTGACAACGGACGAACCAGTCGTCCCACTCCCTGTTGGTGAAGATAAGATCAAGTATAGAGCCATAATCTGTTGTTACAGTGGATACTATTTGTTCACATTTAAACTTACTGGTCATCCAGTTTAAAAAATTGCCATCCGAGATTGTATCAACATTGAAATCACCAACAATGAGAATAGATGTGGCACATCTCTTGGATAATTTGAATCATTAGGATTAATAGTTCTTGATTTCAGAATCGAAAGGTCTTCATTTGACAGTTTGCTATTTTCCAATGAACGCAATCTATTCAAGAGTTCAGCAAAATCTTTGTCATCTTTTTAACGAATAATTTCACTTAATTCGTGCATCATAAACAGTGACTTCCAAAGGTTGGTAGCTAGAGGGCCCATTTGCTCGTCCAAGTCTGCAAAAATCCACTTGTCCATTACAGGCTTTAACTGATACAAGTCGCCTATAAGTATTACACTGGCTTTAACTGATACAAGTCGCCTATAAGTATTACACTGACTCCACCAAATAACTGTCGCTGGTTTCCCTTAACTTTTTTAAGACACTCATTTATTAGTGAAAGCATCCTATTTCCCACCATAGACACTTCATCAATTTCACTCTGAGAGTGTTTAGTGTGTCAGAATCTACATTATAGTTTTGGAAACCACGATTTGGAAGGATTTTGAAGGCAGCATGAATGGTTGTGCCATTGATATTGTGAGCAGCTTTTCCTTTGTTTGTTTGATTAATTAACGTCCTATTAACAGCTATGGTCATGACAACGGCGAACTAGTCGTCCCACTCCCCGTTTGCTGAGCGCTAAGCAGGAGCAGAAACTACCACTTTTATAGACTGATCTAAATACAGATCCTTATAACCACTCCGTGAAATAGAGGATCTGACAAAATCCCATAGGGGGTCACGTCCAGATGACCTTTCTACCACATGGACTTCATACCAAATCCATTTTCTACACCTTGTTACATCTATTGAAAACGATATTTCGTCCCAGTAAACATACACAATAAGCTTTGTTGTGCTCTTTGGGCGAGATGACTACGTTAACTAAATTAATTCTGACAGTTTTTTCAAACAATTTCGTCCCCTGAAATTCACTGTCAAAATTTTGCAAGTAGCAATTTGATTGGCCATTTTCAAAGGTCACCTGATCATGACCTCTCTTATAGGATTTTCTCAGATCCTAACGTAGTATTGATAAGGATCTGTATTTTAATCAGATTATTTTAAAATGCGCATCATAGCGGAGAAAAAAACAACAACATTATATTGGCGCGAAATCAGCAGAGACAAGATGGCCAAAAGAAAACTGTTCGAAGAATAGAAAAACATAACGGATTATCTAGCGGATTTGTCAGACGTAAAAACATGTGGGAAAACAAGATACTTTACGGGGACGATGCCGTTAATAGGACGTTAATAAATCAAAAAACAAACAAACACATAATCGGGGACGATGCAAACGTCCAAGTCTACAAAACAGAGACTTGTGTGTTGTACACCAGAAAAGCACACAGAGTTTAAACGGGCGACAACAATGGAGTCCCCTGTGAAACTGAAGCAGCATGTGCTGAAACCTGGAAGGCACGGCGATATCAAAATCCACGTCACAAAATCAACATCACTGGAACTTGAAAATCAACCATTGCCGTTAAAGAAAACTGTAGCTTCTGCGTCTACGTTTGTTAGTTTGATTAATTGCGTCTACGTCCACGTTCATTGCGAAATAGGTCAAACTGAAAGATGTTACTCAAGAAGACATGTTGGTAAGCATTTTCCCATCCAAATTCCGTACATTATCGACGATCGTTGATAACTGATGACATTAACAGGTTAGGGACACTCCCGTATTTGCAGGACAGTCCTGCATTTGAGTAATCATTTACTACCGCAAATGCAGGATTCTGCTGGATGAAAATGGACAAAGTATTTTTTTTTTAAAAGTCTGTCATAAGTTTCAGATTGCCATAGTTTTGCACATGAATTTTGTTTAGTTTTGGTCTTTATTTATGTCTAGGCAATTTAAATTAAGGCCTCAAAAAGGGGGAGGGCGCTTATCGCGACATGGGCCCTTATTTGGTCGAATACGGTATGTTTTTTTCCTCATTTGATGTAGCTCAAAAAGACAGGAGGAAAAAAATTAGAAGAGACAAAAACGAAAAAAGATCCATTAATCATTTGACTGATGTAGATCATGCAACGATGCGCAACAAGATTCCTCTGGGATCTCTTGTTGGACTGATTTATAATAAGATGACTGACACTGCCATATAGATGCATCTTGGATTTTGATACCTAGTTTGTTACTGTTATTCCTCAGAAAGTAATAGAGATCTGTCTCAAATCTAATATATAAGTTGTTTTGTTTTCGTTTACCTAACTGATGCATATAGCAATTAATTATTTTGAAACAATAGGACAACAAGATGACTTGAATTTTGATAGGAGTATTTAAAAGTGCCTAAGAGATCTTTTTGAGTGAAATTTAGATTTCTTTTAGAATCTGTAAATTAAATTAATCTATAAGTTGATTTCGAAGTGTATTTCAATTTGTTTTCGACCAAATAAGCGTTTAAGGTCAAATTTGTGTAGTTTTGGTCTTTATTCTTGCTCAGGTAATTGAAATAGAAGCCTCAAAAATGGAGAGGGACGCTTATTCGGTCGAATACTGTAACTGATAAGCAGCCAACTTTTCAATTCCCGGATGACACTGAAATCCAGCTTCCTCCTCAAATTAAAATGTAGTCATGAGTTTGCATATCCACCTTGGCCCTGCGGGTTGGGCGTTAGAATTGTACCTGCTGCCCCTATTGCATGATCGTAAAAGGCGACTAAATTCAGGATCTTATCTTTTCTTCTTTACTGACTTTATCTTTCCTAATGCCTCTCTTGGCACCGCCTCACTTTTGGCCTTGAGTTGGGCGTTCGCCCCTATGAGGAAGGCTCTGGGTTCTGTCCTCTGGTCGAGACAAACGAAGGTCTATAAAAGTGGTAGTTTCTATCCCTGCGTAGCGCTCATACAGGGAGTGGGACGACTGATTCACCCGTTGTCAGTATAATGTGACAGGTTGACGCGTGTTGCCTGGTGTCTTCGGCGGCATGCTTCAGTGATACAACACTATGAAAAGGACAACAGTTCCACTATATAAGAAAACACTACATGAATATACCGCAGTCTCTCAAAACATGCATCTCGCAAAATATACACGCAACACACAACATACATCGGAGGCCGTCCTTAAATGGCCATAGCTGTTAATAGGACGTTAATTATCCACTTTAATTTGAAAAAAAAACACACTAAAGTTTCCTTTTTTGCATCTGATATTTGAAAGGGAGACAACAAGAAGAAAAAAGTAGAAAAAAATCCATTTTTTTATTGTTAGAAATAGGTTATTCCTTGCTGGGACTCCCTCTGGGATCTATTGTTGTTTGCTAGTCCATATTTCCAATTTGCTAGTAACATTTTATCCCCCGCCCCCGCTTTCTCCGAAACGGAGTATATTAATTTGGGTTTGTCCGTCAGTCTGTCCATCTGTCTGTAACACTTTGTTTCCAAGGGCCTTAACGATCATCTGAGTACCTCGGCAATAGTCAAATTAATCATATATGGTGTCATGGTAGCCACGTTCGATTTGGGATCAACTTGATCATATCAGGATCATTTCATGCAAGTTTCTGCTAAATCGCACCAGTAGAACTTGAGAAGAGGTTAAAAATGTGTTTTCAAGGTGGCGGCCATCTTTGATTTCCGATCGGCCATATAATAACAACGCTTTGTCGGGGCAATGTCAGGATCATTTCATGCAAGTTTCACCTAACTCACACTGGTAGAACTTGAGAAGAAGTTCAAAATGTGTTTTCAAGTTTTTGGGCTGTGGCGGCCATCTTTGATTTCGGATTGATCCGAAAAATAACAACACTTTGTCGTTTGTCATTTCATGCAAGTTTCAGCAAAATCGCTCTGGTAGAACTTAAGTCCAAAATGTGTTTTCATGATGGCGGCTGTGGCGGCCATCTTGGATTTTGGATCAACCCGAATATACGTCAATGTTGTATAGAACCAATTTATTAAAATAACCACGGGTTTTTAGGTCATCTACCCGAAGGGTCAGGATGACCTATAGTCATCATGTTTCGTCCGTCGTCGTGCGCCGTCCGCCGTGCGCCGTCCGCCGTGCGCCGTCCGCCGTGCGTTAACTTTTCACATTTTGAACTTCTTCTCAAGTTTGACTAGTGGGATTGAGCTGAAACTTACCTGAAATGATCCTGAGATGGTCCCGACAAAGTGTTGTTATTTTTCGGGTCGATCCGAAATCCAAGATGGCCGCCACAGCCGCCATCTTGAAAACACATTTTAAACTTCTTCTCAAGTTCTACCGGTGCGATTTGGCTGAAACTTGCATGAAATGATCCTGACATGGTCCCGACAAATTCAAGTATGACTCCTGGCGGCCATCTCTGTTGAATTCAATCGTTCGCAAACACAATATGCACAACTAGTTGGCCGTAGGGGAAACCTACATGTGAAATTTGCGAAAAGATCCATTTCAATAACTTTTCTGAGAAATAGCGATAAAAAAACTTTTGAATTAAAAATCAAAGATGGCTTGCCTGGGCAGCAATTTTTGTTTGGCCGATAATCGGTACCCATTAATCCCCAATAATGCACAACTAAGGGGCCCTAGGAGAACCTACATATGGAATTTTGGACAGATTCCCTTCAGTACTTTTCTGAGAAATAAGCCGTTAACAAACTTTGGAATAACAAAATCCAAGATGGCTGCCTAGCGGCGCCATCTTGTATAACCGATCGGTCCCAAATGCAATATGCACAACTAGGTCCCTAGGGGAAACCTACATTATGGAATTTGAGACAGATCCCTTTTCTGTACTATCTGAGAAATAGCAATAACAAACTTTAACTATCGAAATCCTAGATGGCGGCCTGGCGGCCAATCTTTGTTCAACCGATTGGTCCAAAAATGCAATAATGCACAAACAAGCAAGGGCCCTAGGAGAACTAACATATTAAATATGAGAAAGATCCCTTCAAGCACTTTTTGAGAAATGGGATATCAAACTTTAACTATCAAAAATCAAAGAATGGCGCCTGGCGGGCCCATCTATCTTGTTTTTCCTATCAGCCTCAAAATCTGTATGGCACAAAATAGGGACCAAGGGTAACCTCCATGTGAAAGTTTGAATAAAATTCCTTCAGTATTCTCAAGAAATATTTGATAACAAACAATTCAACTGCCAAAATCAAAAGATGGCTGCCTGGCGCCATCTTGTTTTTTCGATCAGCCGCAAAATTCTTGTATGGCAAACATAAGGGACCAAGGGTACCCTCCATGTGAAGTTTGAACAAAATCCCTTCTGTAGTTCTTCAGAGAAATAATCGATAACAAACTTCAACTGCCCAAATCAAAAGATGGCTGCGTGGCGGCCCATCTGTTATTTTCCGATTTTAGCCTCAAATACTGTATGGCACAACTTAGGGCCAAGGGGTAACCCTCATGTGGCAAGTTTTGAAGTAACAAAAATCCCTTCTGTAGTTCTCAAGAAATAATCGTTATAACAAACTTTCAAACTGCCAAAAATCAAAAATGGCTGGCCTGGCGGCCATCCTTGTTTTTTTTTTCCGGTGATCGAGCCTCAAAATCTGTGCTATTGGCAAGAACTAGGGAGCCAAGGGTAACCTCTCATGTGGAAGTTTTGAACACAAAATCCCTTCAGTAGGTTCTCAACA
>SAYR01048247.1:67901-88119 GCA_004382745.1 Argopecten irradians irradians
GAAACTTGCAAAGAGTTCAAAATGTGTTTTCAAGATGGCGGCTTTGGCGGCCCAGCTTGGATTTCGGATCGACCCGAAAATATAACAACACTTTGTCAGACCATTTCACTGCAAGTTTCAGCTCAATCGCACCCCGGCAATAGAACTTGAGCAAGAATGTTTCAAAATGTTGTTTTCAAGATGCGGCCATCTTGGATTTCGGAATCGACCCGAAAAATAACAACACTTTGTTCGGGACCATGTCAGGATCATTTCATGCAAGTTTCAAGCCAAATCGCGCCTGGCTAGAACTTAGAGAAACGAAATTCAAAATGTCATTCTTCAAGATGCGCGGCTGTGCGCGGCCATCTTGATTTCGGATTCACTCCCAGAAAATAACAAACTTTTGTCAAGACCAAATGTCAGGATCATTTCATGCAAGTTTCAGGCCAATCGCACCGCGTTTATAACTTGAGAAGAAGTTCAAAATGTAATTTTCAAGCATGGCGGCTGCTGGCGGCCATCTTGATTTCGGATCGACCCAAAAAATAACAACACTTTGTCATGACCATTTCAGGATCTATTTCATGCAAAGTTTCAGCCAAATCGCCTATGTAGAACTGAGAAGAAAGTTCAAAATGGTTTTCAAGATGGCGGCCTGTGGCGACCATCTTGGATTTGGAATCGACCCGAAAAATAACAACACTTTTCGCGGACCATGTCAAGGATCATTTCATGCAAAGTTTCAGCCAAATCGCCACCGCGTAAGAACTTTGAGAAGAAGTTCAAAAGTATTTTTCAAGATGGCGGCTGTTGGCGGCATCTGGATTCGGATTGACCCAGGAAAATAACAAACACTTTGTTGGGACCGTCCTGTCAGCGATCAGTTCATGCAAAGTTTCAGCCAAATCGCACCAGATAGAATTGGGAGAAGAAGTTCAAAAATGTTTCAAGATGGCGGCTGTGGCGAGCCATTCTATGGATTTCGGATTGACCCGAAATTATAACAACCACTTTTGTCGGGATCCATGGTCGGATTCATTTCAATGCAAGTTTCGCCAAATCGCACCGGTTAGAACTTGAGAAGAAGTTCAAAATGTATTTTCAGATGGCGGCTGTTGGCCGGCCATCTGGATTTCGGATTGACCCGAAAAAAAAAAACACTTGTTTGTCCGGTGACCGTGTCACAGGATCATTTCATGCAAGTTTCAGCCAAAATCGCACCGGATATGAACTGAGAAGGAAGTTCAAAATGTGTTTCAAGATGGCGGCTGTGGCGGCACATCTTGGATTTCGGAATCGAACCCGAAATTATAACAAACACTTTGTTCGGGAACCATGTCAGCGATCTTTTCATGAAGTTTCAAGCTAAATCGCACCAAGCGTAGAAATGTTTGAGAAGAGTTACAAAATGTGGTGAAAGTTAACGTCACGGCGCACGGCCGGACGGCGCACGGCGGACGACGACGGACGAAAATGACGACTATTTAAGGTCATCCTGAGCCCTGTACTTGATCTCGGTCAGATGACTAAAAAGAAAGAATACAGTACCATAGGATTCCAAAAGTTGCTACCAAAATCAATGAGACTAAATAACCAAAAAAAAAGCCATGTAAACCCCAAATACTGCAATGACCAGATCAAATGGACTAAAGCACCCTTCCACTTTCCATTATCTGTAGCTATTTCCTTCTATTATTTCAACCCCCCACTCAAGTACAACTTCCCAACCTCATGAGCTTCTGTTCTTTAGCCCCCCATACCCACCCCCCAAAACACAACATTTACCTGATGATTGTCATGTTTTCAAGTCCTATTCAGGTATTATTCCTAAAAAACCAAAAAGGGTTATTACAAACTGACTGTACTCTCAAAGGATGGAACCACTTCGTTCAAAATGGAATTACCGAATTTCATCTTAATTTTGAAATTTTCAATTAATTATTAGATACCTGGGGACTATTTAAAAACAGTTATAGAACCCCTCGGCTACAGACAAAGTACTTGTGGTACACATTTCTCTTAATTACTTTTTCTTCAACTCAATCATCTTTTTCTCCCAGAAGCAACAAAAAAGAACAGGAAACAAACAGAAAAGACGGAAAGTAACATACATGGAGGCCTATGATGTTTTTCTGAATATAATATGATGTGTTAATTCTCACAGCATAGGCCTACATGAATTTGAAGAATTTAAATCAATTATCAATGTTTGAAGAATTTCCTTAGTTGTGAATTCTTATAGCAGCTTACATGGATGTTACGTTTACCAATATATACGATTGTACGATACAATACTCATAAAAGTTTCTTTCCTTCCGCTGGACATTCTATGTCAGCTTCTCTCCAGAACTCATAATATTGTTACAAAAAAAAACCCAACAGAGACATAGATAATTTTAATTAAATCTCTGCAAAAAAAATACTACGAAATAATGTTGAACACATATATACATGTACTTGTAAAATATCTATGTATTGAGCTAAATTATTTTCAGCCATCTTTGACAGCTACATGCACGGAACAGTTGCTATGGAACGTTTTGTGTGGTTTAATGGGAAATTATGTTAACTATTATTTGCTATTTTAACTTCCATGATTCGTTGATGTAAAATACGACGAATGCTATGCTGCAATAATTGACCCCTTGCCGGGCCCATCTCTGCATCGGTCCGAGTCATATTTAAAATGTGCTACAATTCGATTCTCCATGTACAAGATGCTTTTTATCGAAAAATGCTTACAAAGCATTTGTCAAGTGAATGTAAGAATACTTTCATTTGCATCAAAATGTATCATCTCAAAACAACCATATATTGCATACCTCATTTAGTGTTTATCACACGAAACGAAACCGACACGACTGAGAACACAATGTCCATGTTGACATTCCATGCAGCCTCTTTTCAAAGAGTTGAGAGAATTATTATTTAGAACTGTGCTAAATTTACACGGGGCTTCCAAAAAATTTCAATGGTCAAAACTGGACACCGTCAAGCCAGAACTGACCTATCATGCTATGGTAATACAATACTTTTGGAGGCCAAAGAACGCATTATAGTACTGGTTTCCTCATGGCCCGACTATTCACTAACCCAATGACGTGAAATTGTGTTAAATGTTTCATAAGAAATGCAGAACAATACATTTATGCCATTATTTTGCTCTTGGTTAAGTAAAAGAAATTATGCCCGGAAGTGAATTGTCCCTTTCAAGAACCAGACCTCGATATATATACATACCTATCTGGTAAAATCTGTTGTGAGCAAGTCTGATAGTCGGCCATAATACCCAAAGGGACCTGGCCACAAAAAGTTTAACCAACAGATATACTATAATATTATAATAAATATACTTATATTATAGTATAAAAGGGTCTCAGAACTCGGCGGTCGAGAAAACGGACCTATTTAAAAAAACAAGAGGCCCATGGCCCTTAACGGTCATCTGACTCATGGCACAAAACAACAACAGTTCACAGGTATAAAGATTTGGTTAACGGGACTTAATATAAACCAATTACCAAAGGAAACTCCGTAGTTGAATTATGTAAGTGTCTGAAAAAAGTGTAAATGTCATTGTTTGAACAAACTTTGGTTAGCCCTTCATCAAATATGGTTCGAAACCATTCAAGGATTAATATAAGGCAGGAGTCAGATTTAAAGCATTTCAGCAAGCTCCCATTTGGACCTCGGTCATTACTATCCCATGGTCTTACCTCCGGTCCTTTATAAATCAATGATTGTCCTTACCTAAAGTTCCCCCTCTGAATCAGATTTAAAACCCACGATAGACCAATTTTCATTGAGATCGGAGACTGAAACCTTAAAACAGGAAGTGCCGTGCCAGCGGCCCATCTCTGGTAATTACCAAAATCTTATAACGAAAATGTTTGCATGTTGATTCGGCATCAATTAAAACCCTATGCCTTAGACCAATTTTCATTGAGATCGGAGACTGAAACCTTAAAACAGGAAGTTGAGCCAGGCCTAAAATTAGGAAAATTTGCCCTTTTGGGCCCCAATGCCCTCATTCCTAGGGTTGAGACCAGACTCAATTTATATAAAATATAGTACGTGTTTCTTCCCAATAGGATGCTTCACACCAAATATGGATAAAATTCATCCAAGGAGGAGCGACGGAGTAGGACCCTTTAAAGCTAAAATTAATGAAAATTTCCCCTAGTTTGGGGCCCCACCCCTCAGCCCCTAGGGGTTGACCATACGCTTCATTTATCAATTCAAATAATATTAGTTCCTTCGCCCATAATGTATTACACTTGAAATATGATAAAATCCCATCGAAGAATGAAGGAGAGAGTAGGACCTTTAAAAGCTTAAATTTAAGAAAATTTTCCCATTTGAGGCGCCCACCCGCCAGCGCCTAGGGGGGATCTGGACACGCTCATTATTACAATGCAAATCATGATTATCCTTCGCCCGAAATAATGTTTTACACTATATATAGATTAAATCCATCCAAGGTATGAAGGAGGGAGTAGGGATGTTAAAGGCTTAAAATTAAGAAAATTTGTCAACTTGGGGGCCAACCCCTCAGCCCCTAGGTTGGGACCACGCTCATTATATATAAAATTATGATTGTCCGGTCCCATAATGTTTTCACCACAAATATGGATTGACAATCCATCCGAAGGATGAAGGAGTAAGTAGATTTTTAAAGGCTTAAAATTAAGAAAAATTGCCTTTTGGGGCCTACCCCTACAGCCCCTAGGGGGAATCGGACCAGGCTCAATTGATATTTAAAAATATGATTGTCCTTCATCAATAAATGTTTCACACCAAATGATGGATGAAAGCCATCCAAGGTATGAAGCAGGGAGTAGGGAATTTTAGGAGCTTAAAAATAAAGAAAATTCGCCCTATTTGGCGCGCCCCACCCCTCAGCCCCCTTAGGGGTCACACCTAATCTCAAATTATATAAAAATATGAATTGTCCATTAACCTAATTGATGTTCACACTAAGATTATGGATGAAAATCCATCCAAGCGATGAAGGAGGAGTAGGATTTAAGCGTTAAATAAGAAAATTTGCCCTTTTTGGGGCCCCACGCCCTCATCCCCTAGGGGAGGACCAGGTCATTTATATAAAATTATGATTGTTCCTTTTTTCCCAATGATGTTTCAAACCATGCAAAATGATGAAAATCCATCCAAGGGATTGATAGGAAGAGGAGTAGGATTTTAAAGCTAAAATTAAGAAAAAAATTTGCCCTTTTGTGGTCCCCGCCCCTCTGACCCCTAGGGGTCGGACCAGGCTCATTATTATATAAAATATGATTGTCCTTCATCAATTGATGTTCACACAAATTATGGGATGAAATCCATTCAAGGGATGAAGGAAGGAGTAGTGATTTTTAAAGCTTGTAAAATAAGGAAAGATTTCGCCGCTTTTGGGGCCCCACCCCTCAGGCCCTATGGGGTCACACCTATCTTCAAATAATAAAATATGAATGTCCCTTACCAATGATGTTTCCACACAAATATTGGATGAAAATCCATCCAAGGATGAAGGGGGTAGTAGGATTTTTAAAGCTAAAATAAAGAGATATTTGCCCTTTGGGCCCCACCCTCAGCCCCCTAGTGGTCGGACCAGGCTTCATTATATAAAAATGATGTCCTTCCCCAATGATGTTTCAAACCAAATATGGATGAAATCCATCCAAGGTATGAAGGAGGAGTAGGAATTTTTAAGCCTTAAAATAAGAAAATTTTGCCCTTTGTTGGCCCCGGCTCTCGTGACCCTAGGGGTCGGACAGGCTCATTTATAATAAAATATGATTTGTCCATTCATTCAATAATGTTTCACACCAAATATGGTAAATCATCCCAAGATGAAGGAAGGGGTAGGATTGTTAAAAGCTTAAAATAAGAAATATTTGCCCTTTTGGGCCCCACCCTCAAGGGCCCTAGGGGTCACACCTATCTCAAATATATTAAAATATTGAATGTCCTTAACCTAATTGATGTTTTCCACACTAAATATGGATGAAATCTATCCAAAGGCATGCAAGGGAGGAGTAGGATTGTTAAAGCGTAAAATAAAAAATTTGCCCTTTTGGGGCCTCCACCCCTCAGCCCCGTGGCGGAACCAGGCTCATTTATATAAAATATATGTCCTTCCCCAATGATGTTTCAAACCATAATATGGATAAAATCCATCCAAAGATGAAGGAGGAAAGTAGGATTTTAAAGCTAAAATTAAGAAAATTTCCAGCTTATTGAGGCCCTGCCCCTCCTTGACCCTAGGGGTCGACCAAAGCTCATTTTATATAAATATGATTGTGCCTTCCCCAAATGAAGTTTCACACCAAATATTGGATGGTGAAATCCATCCCAAGGAGTTGAAGGAGGAGTAGGATTTTGTAGGAAATAGTCTTTCGCACGACGCACGGGCGGAACGGCTGCGAGAAACACATGACAATAGGTCATCCTGACCTCGGTCAGATGATCCTAACAAGAGCCAAAGGGGACCTTAACGCGTCATCTGACTATCTTGGCAAATATTAAAACTAACATATACTATGTGCACTTTGTCAGGACCATGTCAGGATCAATTTCTTTCAACAAATTTATTTCAAACAAACGAGAGGCCCAAGGGCAATACTTAACATATAGGAAATTAATTAGTTATAAGTGTCATGGTAGCCATGCTTCGATTTTGTGATCAACCAGAGATGTAAACAATACTTTGTCGGGACCATGTCAGGATCATTTCATGCAAGTTTGCAGCCATTACGCACTGTTAGGAACTGAGAAAAGTTGAAAATGTGGTTTTCAAGACTGGCAGGCTTTGGACGGCCATCTTGATTATGTCAGATTCAACCCGAAAAAACAACACTTTGTTGGGACCATGTCAGGAATCATTTCATGGCAGTTTCAGGCAACATTCGCCACAGTAGAACTTGAGAAGAAGTTCAAATAGAGTGTTTTCAAGATGGGAGCATGTGGCGGCCATCTATGGGATTTCTGGATAGACCCGAAAAAATAACAACAACTTGGTCGGACCATGTCTAGGATCATTTCATGCAAGTTTCAGGCAAATCGCTATTAACCAGTTAGACTTGAGAAGAAGATTTCAAAATGTGTGTTCAAGATGGCGGCTGTAGCGTGCCATTCTTGGATTTCGGATCGACCCGAAAAATTAAACAACACTTGTCAGGACATGTCAGGATCATTCATGCAAGTTTCAGTCAAATCGCACCGGTCTTGGTTTGTTTGTTTGTTATGTTGAGTTTTACGGTCCCATCGCAACTAAGGTATTTAGGGCCAAACTACCAAGTCATGCATTAATATCAGATAAAAGTTTCAGGGTAAAGAAAAAGCATTCAGTCAAGGACTAAAACAAGATTGTAACGTTTAATTTGAAAAAAAAAGAAGCTGTTTGATGCGGATAAATATAATTTGGCTAAAACACATGAGACAAACTCTATGCCACAAAGGTTGATGAAACGATGAATATGTGAGTTGATACGATGGTATGATGAGGAAAATACGGTTCATATTTGCATAAAATACCGCATCTCTTTGAGATAATTAAAAATACGATTAAATGTTCTCACGGCAATAAACAAGTGTAACATGTCGGAGGACAGCGTAGTATTTATCTCCACACAGTATATGAACAGTGCTTGATGAAGCAGCTCAGAGATCTGCTCTTCGCCCTAGCACAAACAGATTTTGAACTACATACACCGACATCAAAACCTTCAATTCCAGTCAGCCATCAAACACCATTGGCAACAAAGGTGGTCTACCGAAACCAAACAATAAAAACTGTTAAAATTCAAACCTACACTTTAAGCCTAAAACTGAGTTCCAGTCGGAGATTTTGGTTTGGTTTGTTTAGTTTTACGTCCTATTAACAGCCAGGGTCATGTAAGGGACGTTGCCAGACGTTTAGTTGTGTGGAGGGAAAGCCGGAGTACCCGGAAGAAAAAACCCCGGCCAGCGGTCACAGATACCTGGCACTGCCCCCACATTAGGGATGTCGGAACCCGATTCCAGAGGGTGGAGGGCTATGGGTAATATGTCGGTAGACATCGTAACCACTCGGCCACCGCCGGCCCAACGTGTCCAGTCGGCAGAGACCGCGAGAGGAAGTTGGACTCTCTCGGCTCCGAACTGGACACACATATTTTACACATTCCTATCTATTGAGAGGCGAGGATCCTTACCTACATGGCCTGCAATGTGATTCTCCTCTCACACAGTGGAGCATATTATTGCATGTTATTTGATTTTAAACACCAATCGCGCACCGGTAGAACTTGAGAGAAGTTTCAAAATGGGTTTTCAAGGATGGCGGCTGTGGCGGCTCATCTTGGATTATGGATCGACCCGAAAAATAACGAAAACACTTTGTACGGGACCAATTGTACATGCAAGTTTCAGTCATTATCGCACCAGTAAAACTGAGAAGAAGTTCAAATGTGTTTTTCAAGATGGCGGCTGTGGCGGCCATCTTGCGATTTCGGATGTCGACCCGAAAAATAACAACACTTTCGGTCGGGACCATTGTCAGGAGCATTTCATTCAATGTTTCAGTCAAAATCGCACCGGTTAGAACTGAGAGAGAAGTTCAAAATGTGTATTTCTAGATGGCGGCTGTGGCGGGACCTCTTGCGATTTTAGTGATCGACCCCCGAAAATAACAACACTTTTCGGGACCATTTCAGGAATCATCCTCTTCATGCATGCTTTCCGAGTCCAGAATCGCCTGTGCATGAACTGTTGGAGACAGAGCACAGTTCACTATGGATGAGACGTGCCGTTTTCAAGATGGCGCGCCTTTTGCGCCCTACGGATTTCGGATCTGCGTCTTCATAAACAGTACCACTCATCTGGTCAGTGTGACCCTGTTCATGCTAAGTTCAGCTCAAGAGTTCGCACCAGTAAAACTGCTCTTGATGGAAGAAGTTCATAAAGTTATGTTCCTTACACGATAGGCGGCTGGGCGCACAATACACATGACATGGGCGATTTTCGGATCGACCCGAAAAATTAACAACAACTTTGCGGCTCCATCTGTCAGGTTCATTTCATGGCATAGTTTCAGTCAATCGCACCGTAGAACTTGGAGAAGAAGTTCAAAATGTGTTTTCAAGATTGGCAGCTGTGGCGGCCATCTTGAATTTCGGATCCGACCCGAAAAAATAACAACACTTTTGTCAGGGACCATGTCAGGATCATTTTCATGCAAGTTTTCGGCCCAAAATTGCACGGATTATGACTTGAGAAGAATATCAAACTGTGAAAAGTATAACTAACGGGACGGAACCGGCACGAAACATGTATGGACGGGAATAGTATGACGGTCAGTACCCTAGCAGTGAGTCAAAGGCCTTACCCATTGACCCTCAAATGATATTTATAGGTGCTTGTCGGATCACAGAGTCTTCATTTCAAAATTTGTAACAATAAAAAGGCAGAGTCTTAAGCATGAATCAATTAGTCATTAAGGCCAACTTCTCATCTAGTGGCCTTGCACCAAGATGTCTACAACAATACATTTGGATCGGTAGTTCCACTTCTAGTCGGGATCATCGTCAGGGTCACTGCACACGAGAGGAGTTTCAGCCAAATAGCGCACTGTTCATAGAACTTAGGGAAAGTTAAGTCTCGAAATATGTGTTTTCAGAGGGTTGTGGCGCACTTTCTTGGATTTCGTTAGATAGAATAACAACCAAACTTTGTCGGACCATGTCAGGATCATTTTCATGCAAAGTTTCAAGTCAAATCGCTCCCTAACTGGCATAGAACTTGAGAAGAAGTTCAAAATGTGTTTTCAAGATGGCGGCTAGTGGGCGGCGCATCTTGGATTTCGGATCAACCCGAAAAATAACAACACTTTGTGTGGACCATTCAGGAATCATTTCATAGCAAGTTCAGTCAAATCGCACCAGTAGAACTTGAGAAAGAAGTGGTTCAAAATGTGTTTTTAGATGGCGGCTGTTAGCGGACCATCTTGGTCGGCTGACGAAGGGGTCTATCACTATGCGTTGCTATGTGCAATCTCAAGCTCCACTAACCGCAAAAAACGTTCAACACACACCTGTCGGACCAGTAACTGAGAGGGGACATTTCATGCAATATTGTTTCACGAGGTCCAAAGGGCTATAGCGCACCGGCCTTGAGATCGCAGTTGTTCGACATCTTCTTAGATTTGCTTTGATTTACGTTTCATCTGTCGAACGCGCTCTCTCCATAACGTATAGGAGGTGGTCGATAGGCACTTTGACAAAACATAGGTTCATTTAGGGCCAAAACTACAAGTTCATGCATTAATATCAGGGTATAAAAGTACAGGTAAGAAAAAGCAGCAAGTAAGGACTAAAAACAGATTGTAAAACGTAATTTGACAAAAAACCGAAGGTTTGCATGGGATAAAATAAATTTGGCTAAAACACATGAGGAACACACTGCATTGAACGAATCGCGTTAATAACAAACTGATTATAGACTTTAACCTCTAGAGAAGACGGTAATGACATTAATTAATTGATTGAGTTGATACGATGTATTGATGAGAGAAACCGTTCATATTTTGCTTTAAAATAATCCTCTTTAATAAACGATCTCTTTCGAGGATGACTTAACTTGAGCATGCCGATAATAATCGGGTAATTATGTCGATGAAACTAGAGTGACACAGTGAGATCGTGTTCTGTTATACAGGCTGAGAGCAGCTAAGAACTCCATTCTTCGTGCACTAGCACCAACAAGATTTATGATAACTACCAGCCTTATACACCGCACAACCTTAACAACTCACCTGTCTAGCCATGCCAAACACCACCTTGCACTACAAGGTGGTTACCTAACCGAAACTAACAATAAACTGTTTAAAAATTACAAACCTTAAACTTAATCTAACTCTCCAGTACGGCAGAGACCGCAAGAGAGGAAGTTGTACTCTTCGGCCTTCCGAACTGGACACATATTATTTTACAACCAATTCTATCTATTAGAGGGCGAGGACCTCCTACATGCCATGCATGTGATTCTCCTCTCACTAGTGGAGGCAATATCTTTCTATTGCTTGTATCTCGATTTTAAAACACCAATCGCTACCCGGCTTTTAGAACTTGAGAGGAAGTTCAAAATGTGTTTTTCAAGATGGCGGCTGTGGCGCGGCCATCTTCGGATTATGGAATCGACTCCCGAAAAATAACAACACTTTTGGCTGGACACATTTCATGCATAGTTTCAGCCAATATCGCCACCAGTAAAACTTGAGGAAGAAGTTCAAAATGTGTTTTCAAGATGGCGGCTGTGGCCGGCCATCTTGGATTTCGGAATCGACCCGAAAAATAACAACACTCTCTATGCTCGGGACCATGTCAGGATCATTTCATGCAAGTTTTCAGTCAAATCGCACCGGCTGCTAGAACTTGAGAAGAAGTTCAAAATTGGTTTTCAAAGATGGCGGCTGTGGGCCATCTTTGGTATTATGGAATCGACCCGAAAAAATAAACAACACTTCTGTCGGGACCATTCAGGATCATTTCATGCAAGTTTCAGCGCCAAATCGCACTGGTAGGAACTTGAGTAAGAAGTTCAAAATGTGTTTCAAATGGGCGGCTGTGGCGGCCATCTTGGATTTCGGATCGACCCGAAAAATTACAACACTTTGTCGGGACCATTTCATGCAAGTTTCAGTCAAATCGCACCAGTAAAAATTGAGAAGAAGTTCAAAATGTGTTTTCAAGATGGCGGCTGTGGCGGCCATCTTGGATTCGGATTCGACCCGAAAAATAACAACATTCTTGTCGGGACCATGTTCAGGATCATTTTCATGCAAGTTTCAGTCAAATTCGCACCGGTAGAACTTGAGAAGAAGTTCAAAATGTGGTTTTCAAGATGGCAGCTGTGGCGGCCATCTTGGATTTCGGCATTCGACACCCGAAAAATAACCAAACACTTTGTCGGGACCCATGTCAGGATCATTTAACATGCCAAGCTTTCGGCCAAATATGCCACCTGACTAGAACAGTTCGAGCAAGAATATTCAAACTGAGAAAAGTTAACGCACGGCGGACGAACGACGACGAAACATTGAATGACTAGTTAGGCTCATCCTGACCCTTCGGGTCAGATGACCTAAACAAGAGGACCCAAAGGGCCTTAACGGTCAATCTGACCTACCCTTGACAATAGTAAAATTAATATATATATGTGTCACTTTGTCAGGAACATGTCAGGATCATTTTCAATTTCTTTTCAACAAATTTACTTTCAAAACAAAAAGCCCAAGGGCCTTTAAATATAGGAATAATAACTAGTATTAGTATTTCGTTGGATCACAGAAGAATATTGTCTGCATGTCAGCTTCATCAGTTTCGCCAATCCTTTGTAAACTTGAGAATTAGTTAAGTTTCAAAGGCTGCTACCCACTTGGATTGGATTACGAAATAACAAACTACTTGTTCCCTGGGACCATGTCAGGTCATTTCATGCAAGTTTTCAGCCAATCCTTCGACTAGACTTGAGAATAAGGTTCAAAATGTGTTTTCAAGATGGCGCCTGTGAGGCGGCATCCTTCTGGATTTCGGATCGGACCCGAAAAAATAACCAACACTTTAGTCTGGACCATGTCAGGATCATTTCATTGCAAGGTTCTAGCCCAAATCGCACCCCGTGAGTAGAACCTTGAGAAGAAGAAGTTCAAAATGTGTTTTCCAAGATGGCGACTGTGGCTGCCATCTTGGATTTCGGAGTCGACCCGAAAAATAACAACACTTTTGTCGGACCATGTCCAGGATCGATTTCATGCAAGTTTTCAGCCAAAATCGCCACTGGTAGAACCTGAGAAAGTTTAAAATGTGTTTTTCAAGATGGACCTGTGGCGGCCTATCTGGATTTTCAGATCGACCCGAATAATTAACCAACACTTTGTCGGGACCATGTCCGAGGATCGATTTCATTGCAAGTTTCAAGCCAAATTCGCTACCGGTTAGAACTTGAGAAAAGTTCAAAATGTGTTTTCCAAGATGGTGCCTGTGGCGGCCATCTTGGATTCGGATCGACCCGAAAAATCAACTTAATATCGTCACAATCGTATTGTCGGGACCATGTCAGGATCATTTCACTGCAGGTTTCAGCCAAATCCGCACCGGATCCTAGAACTGAGAGAAAGTTAAAAATGTGGTTTCAGATGGCGGCTGTGGCGCCATCTTGGATTTCGGATCGACCCGAATAAGATAACAACACTTTTTGTCGGGACCATGTCAGGATCATTTATGCAAGTTTTCAGCCAAATCGCACCAGGTATTGTTTATTAGAACCTTTGAGAAAAAGTTTAAAATTGTGTTTTCAAAGATTGGCTGGCTGTTGGCGGCCATCTTGGATTTTCGATCGACCCGATAAATAACAACACTTGATTTTGATAGTTGAAGTTTGTTACCGCTATTTCTCAAAAGGTACTGAAGCGATCTGTCTCAAATTTTATATGTAGTCTGTTTGAAAAAGTTTAAAAAGTAGAGAAAAGATCCATCTTTCCTTTGTCAGATATAGATCATTCTTTGGTGGGCGCCAAGATCCCTCTGGGATCTCTTGTATAGCTATGTAAAACAAGTCAAATTGGACTGGTTCCGTTTACGAGCTTTCCCACTTTGTGTTTTAGCAATGTGAAATTCCCGAACGAGCCAATCAGGAAGAAAATGTACAGGCTCCCATGTTTTGTTAGGATAACCTACCCATTTGACACGATATTCTTTGACACCATTACGAACTCTATAGCATATGAGTTTTTCGATGGGATAGGTTCTGTCATCCTGTGTAGATGATTGTGTATCAGGAGTAGCCTGTAATTGTTGTGTTCCTTGAGATGATTGAGAAAAAGCAGGAGATTTGTCCTGGTGCTGAGGAACATTAGATTGATTAGGATGTAAAGGAAGTACTTGACTCTGAGATGACACCTGATTTGGTGGGGGTGCTGTATTTGGAGGGGGCATTTGATTTGGTGGGGGCGCTGGATTTAAATCCTGTCTAGAATTTGGATTCACATAGATCTTTAATCGATTGGCGTGAATAAGTGATTTCAGTTCTTTGTGTTGAACACCGTCGTAACTTGAAAGTATGATTTGGTCCTTTGTCAGTAATGTAGAATGGACCATCCCAAGGATCATGCAGTGTGGGAGATAAACCTTGTGGTACCTTTGTAGAATGAAGCATGACAAGGTCATTGAGAGCAAACTGGGGTTCAGCTGACTTTTGATCATGACGTTGCTTTTGTTTTGCTTTGGCCTGTGCGATGTTCTCCTTGGCTATGTCTTATACATATTTCAGATGAGACATGAGATTATCAACGTGTGTCTTTGCATCTTTGTTAAGACCATCCTTAGGAATTAGAGATGTATCGAAAGGTATGTTCATTTCCTTACCATACAAGAGTTGATATGGAGAATGTTCAGATGATTGAGTAGATGGACTCATGCGAAATGCCATCATTATGCTTGGCAGGATTTCGGGCCAGTTTTGTTGATTTTTATCAACATAAGCTCTTAGACATTGTGCAAGAGTACTATTCATTATCTCACAAGTAGAGTTTGTCTGTGGGTGGTATGAACTAGTGTAGTGTCTAGTTACCTGGAAGAGTTCACAGACAGCTGTGACTAGCTTACTGAGGAAATTTTGTCCTCTATCACTTACAATCACTCGGGGACTTCCGTATCTACAGAAAATCTCTGTAAACAACACTTGAGCAATTTCCTTGGAATCTTGAGTCTTTAGTGGAAATGCTTCTGGCCATTTGCTGAAATTTCTAGTCGGTGTAGGGAGGGGTTAAAAAACCCCTATCAGTCACCGCATTCACGGAGCCCATCAATGCCTCTCCATAAGTCTCCTGACTTCCAATGAGGCCGAAAACCTGCGAATTACCTGCGAAAGAATCTACTACTAACAGAATGTATCTGTATCCTTCTTTACTGGTGGTGATTGGACCTAAGATATCCATGTGTAGGCGAGAAAATGTATCCTCTGTTGGCATAGGTGTTAAGGGAGCATGTTTCAGGTTGTTGGTTTCTTAATGCGTTGACATGTGTCGCATGTTCTGATATAGTCTGCAACATTTTGGTACATTCGTGGCCAAAAATATTTCAGCTGTATCGCATGGTATGTGCGATCAAGGCCAAGATGAGCTCCGCCTGCTAGACTATCATGATATGACTTTAAGACGTCATCTCTCAATACACGAGGTATTGCTACTTGTCGTATAGGAGGTTGATTACGACGTGTAGAGCGAGGATAGTAGAGATGATACAGAGTATTGTCAAGCAAGACATACTGATTAGAATGATAGAGTACCTTGTCAGCATTGACTTTGTCAGATGGAAGAATGCCTGATATTGATAGATAAAGGAAAATTCAGGACATTGAGATTGCAGGTTTGGTAAATCATTCAAAGGTACGGGATCTGTAATCTCTGTGACAGTGGCTGGGGGAACTTCTCTAGAAGATGAGTCATGAGAATACTCACTGTTCTCTACTGATGAGTTGGTGTTCCTTTCTTCTACAGAAAATACATTAGCACTAGGAATAGAATCTTCTATAGGAACAGAGTCAGAGAGAGTTGGAATAGGTACGACGTGACAGAGCATCTGCAACTTCATTGTGCTTACCTTTCTTGTAAAGGATTTCATAGTCATATCCTTGTAAAAGTATAGACCAACAAGCTAGTCTACCTGTTGACTCTTGTTTGACATCTTTGAGCCATTTTAAAGCAACATGGTCAGTATAGATTTTGAAATGTTTACCAGCTAAGTAGACATTGTAATGCCTAATACCTTCTACAATTGCTAAGCTTTCTCGTTCCGAGACGGTTTACTTACGTTCATGTTGATTTAGTGAACGTCCTCCATAAGCAATGACTTGTTCTCTGTTGTGATGATCACGTTGACCAAGCACATAACTGATTGCTTCACCAGATGCATCAGTTGTAAGAAGAAAAGTTTTAGAATGGTCAGGATAGGCATGAACAGGAGAAGAGGTTAAGGCTATTTTGAGAGCTTCGAAAGCTTATTGACACTGAGCCGTCCATTCAAACTTTCTGTCTTTTCCTGTGAGACTAGCGAGAGGGGAGGCTAACTTGCTATACCCTTTGACAAACTTCCTGTAATAATTACAGAGTCCCAGGAAAGATCCGAGTTCTTTTTGACTCTTGGGAACTGGAAAGAACTGCACTGCATCAGTTTTGGAAGTGTCAACCTCAACACCATCTTTTGACAAAACATGTCCTAGATAATAGACACGAGACTGGGCGAACGTACACTTACTAGCTTTGAGGGTGAGGTTGGCTTCTCTAAGTCTATCAAATACTTCCTGTAAATGTTTGAGATGAGAATCAAAAGTACGAGAAAATACCAAAACATCATCAACATATATGAGGCATGTTTTCCAGTTTAGATCCTTGAGAACTTTTGTAATGAGAGTTTGAAAACTGGCTGGTGCATTAACTAAGCCAAATGGCATACGTCGCCACTGATATACACCAGTTGGAGTCACAAAAGCAGTTTTGTGTGCTGTTTGTGGGTCCATTGGTATCTGCCAAAAACCTGAGGCTAAATCCAAGGTTGAAAAATACTGAGCCTTGGCTTCACCAATGGAGTCAAAGACATCCTCAAGACGAGGGAGAGGTAATGTGAATTGTTTTGTAACAGCATTGAGCTTGCGATAGTCAACAGCAAAACGTAGCTGACCATTGCGTTTCTTTACCATTACAACAGGGGCTTGCCACATGGAAGTGGATTCTGTAATGATATCATTTTCTCACATTTCCTGTATTTGTCTTTCTGTTTCAGCTCTAACTGCAGGTGATTGGCGGTAGAATCTCTGACGTAGAGGAGCAGAATCACCTGTGTCAATAGAATGATACATGACATCTGTTTGACCTAACTCAGAAATATCTGAAGCAAAAATAGATCTGTTTTGGTTAAGAAATTTGAGTAGAATTTGCTTTTGGTTTTCTGAAAGCTCTGAAGCACTAAAATCAAAAGAAATGTCAGCTGTTTTGTTGTCCGTTGCTTTGTTTTCTTTTTGAAAGCTTTTTTGTCTTATCGGGTGATTCTGAAGAAGAATCCAAAGGTTTGACAAATTCATTGTTAATGTCAGATGCTGATGCTAAGGCTCTGTTATTGAAAATTTCAATTTCTTTTTCGGAAGGATTCATGACTTGTAATACACATTTCTTGCATTTTTGAACGACTGAGACACATTTAGCACCTGCTAAGCCAATCTTTGGTAGGTCTGGGAGGGGTTCGAGTAAAATATTGGAACCTATAGGAAGACTCGAAACTTCAACCTGAATGTTACAGACAGATAGAGGAGGAACAGTCAAGCGAGATGTAGATCTAGCAATGCCTATGTTGGTATTGACAGAAAATATTGTTTCTGTTGCCTTATCTTTTAACTGCAGAGTTTGAGATGCTGCATCGATGATGGCTGAATTGGCCTGTAGAGAATCTATGCCTACAATTAGAGGCTGGTGAAATTTTTCAAAGATATGGAAGTTATGTGAAATAACATGGTCACCAAATGAGATAGGGAGGGATATAGATCCTAAGCTGCAGTGATTTTCACCGCCGGCTACAAATACACTAACAATATCACATTTTTGGATCAGTGACAAATCAACTTTTAGCCTATCAAGCAGTGGTTGTGCTATACAGCAGATAGAGGCACCTGTATCTAAAAGGGCTCTTACTGGAGTACCTAAGATATCTATACTGACAGTCTTTCCTTCTATAGGGGCTACAAGATTGACTACTTTTGGTTGTGTAGTGGTATCACTAGAATTAGCACTAGAAGAAGTAGGTTTAGTATGGGACTTACCATCTGGTTTGTCAGCAACTTTGCTATGGTGCCTATCCTTGTTAGGGATAGGCGCGTATCCCTAGTGACTGTTAGTAGAGGGAAGGTTGTTATAATAAGTTGGAGGTTGGTTATTTAATTTCCTATAGCAAGCATCTGCATTGTGGTTCCAAATACCACAGTGTGTACAACGTTTATTTTGTGCAGGACATTGTTTACGATTTAGACATGACTTACCACATCCGTTGCATCGGTATGTCTGCTGCTGTTGATCATCCTGGTAGCGAGGTTTTTGGTAGTTTGTGTGGTCGCTCCTTTGGTGGTGGTGTTGTCGTGGAAACTGCTGTTGCTGATGGTGACGAGGCCGGTTTTGCGGTTTGTTCCAGCGTCCTTGTGGGAAGGATGATGCTTCTTGTTGCTGTCTGTCCATAATTGAACATATTTGCAGTGACTGTTGGTTTATTGTGTTTTTAAATTCACTGGCCATATGCTTAAAGGCTTCACACATGTCCTGGATCACATGGACACTAGCAGTGTCAGTTTGTTTCTGTTGACAAGATTGCTGTGCCATAGCAAGTTCCACAGCCTTTCGGAGTTCAGCGAATGTTTTAGGTTCTCTGCCTATACATGATGATTGGATTTGGGGTAGTAGTCCCTGAAGTGCAGCTTGAACCTTAATCACTTCGTCGACACGTGTTCCAAGTCCATTTTTTTCAGCACGTTGAATGAACAGTAAAGGACTCTCTGATATATCCTGTTTCAACTGCATAAACGACATATCGGTAGGTTTTCTGCCAAATCGTTCTATGAAAGCAGACTTAAAGTCTGTCAGAGATGTTATATCTGACACTGTCTCTAACCACAATGCGGCGGGTCCTTCTAGCAGTAACGGTAAGGCTCCATGCATTTTCGTGTTATCATACCCATGCATTTTTTGCCAAGCGTCCATACTTGAAAGCCATAAATGTGGAGACTCCTCGCCATTGTATTTCTTTAAAGGTATGTTTGCTGATGCCATGCCTGTATTTATGGGTGCTGTATCTTCCACTTGCTGTACTTCTATGATGGCATCCGGTTGTTGTTCGTCTTGTAGGGACGAAAGGTCATGAAGTCCCTGACTCCTTGTTACTGGACGATCTGTGATGTCATAGTTTATGGGTCTGTTGTCCATATATGGTCTCCAGGATCTTTTGGAAACTCCACCAAGTTATTATGTTGCTTTTTGATCTGAAAATACAGCAAGACAGCTTCTTAAGTTTGATGTAATTTATTTGGCGTCCTGGTAAGAAGTCACAACATTCACAAGTACAATATAAATGACACAATACACATTTACACAAGATCTCTAACATATTAGTGTATTGGGATAGCAGATATCCTACTAATACAATGAGTACCATTTACAGAGAAATGAACTACAATAGAGATCAATGATGTACAAAGAGAATGTATGAAACTTTACAATTAAAGTTAAGAATTGAGGTTACACAATTAAAGAGAAAAATGGGCCGAATCAAATAATTGCTCACTTGCAAAATTTTTGACAGTGAATTCAGGGGACGAACATTGATTGAAACTGTCAGTATTAATCTTAGATTAACGTGACTCATCACGCAAGCCCAAAGCAGTCACAACAAAGGCTTTATTGTGTATTTTAGCTGGGGCGAAATAGCGTTTTCAAATAGATGTAACAAAGGTGTAGAAAATGCGATTTGTATGAATTCATGTGTAGAGAAGGTATCTGGACGTGACCCGCTATGGGATTTTGTCCAGATCCTTCTATTTCAGCGGAGTGGTTATAAGGATTGTGTATTTATCGATCAGTTCTATATAAAGTTGGTAGTTTTCTGCTTCGGCATGCTTTAGCGCCTGCAAGGCAAATCGTGGTTTCGCAAACTATAATGTAGATTCTGACACACTATAACACTTCTGCAAGAGCTGAAATACAGAAGACTTGTCCTGTTGTTATTATTGATGAAGTGTTCTATGGTGGGAAAATTAAGGATGCTTTCACTAATAAATGAGTGTCTTAAAAATAGTTAAGGGAAACGACACTAGTGACAGTTACTTTGGTGGTCATGTAATACATTATAGGCGTACTTGTAATCAGTGTAAAGCCAGTGTAATACTTATAGTGCGACTTGTATCAGTTAAAAGCCTAGTAAATGAACAAGCCTGTGATAGCCGGAAACAGATATAACCGAAACTGAATAGTCCTGATGGAGCGGTATGTATCTTTTGACAGCATGGTCTGATATTATGATGGTAGTGTTTGAGCGATAAAAGGCTCGCCCAAAAAACAAATGTCCAGCTCGAGCACAGAACTTTCAGTCGTTGAAAAGTATCGATTATGCACAAGGTTGAATTTGCAGGTTTTTCTATTTGTTGTAGTGGATTATTGTATGATGTACTG
>SAYR01048247.1:88144-136708 GCA_004382745.1 Argopecten irradians irradians
TCAAAGATCACCTGGACATGACCTCTGATAGGATTTTCTCAGATCCTCTTATCAAACGTAGATTGTTTTAAAATGCGCATCATAGCGGAGAAAAAAACTACATTATATTGGCGCGAAATCAGCAGAGACAAGATGGCCAAAAGAAAACTGTTCGAAGACGAGAAAAATATAACGGATTATCTAGCGGATTTGTCAGACGTAAAAACATGTGGGAAAACAAGATACTTTACGGGGACGATGCCGTTAATAGGACGTTAATAAATCCAAAAACAAACAAACACACAAACGGGGACGATGCAAAAGTCCAAGTCTACAAAACAGAGACTTGTGTGTTGTACACCAGAAAAGCACCCAGAGTTTAAACGGGCGACAACAATGGAGTCCCCTGTGAAACTGATGCAGCATGTGCTGAAACCTGGAAGGCACGGCGATATCAAAATCCACGTCACAAAATCAGCATCACTGGAAATTGAAAATCAACCATTGCCGTTAAAGAAAACGTCTACGTCCACGTTCATTGCGAAATAAGTCAAACTGAAAGATGTTACTCAAGAAGACATGTTGGTAAGCATTTTCCCATCCAAATTCCAGCTGTGTTGGTATTATGTTGCTTTTTGATCTGAAAATACAGCAAGACAGCTTCTTAAGTTTGATGTAATTTATTTGGCGTCCTGGTAAGAAGTCACAACATTCACAAGTACAATATAAATGACATAATACACATTAACACAAGATCTCTAACATATTAGTGTATTGGGATAGCAGATATCCTACTAATACAATGAGTACCATTTACAGAGAAATGAACTACAATAGAGATCAATGATGTACAAAGAGAATGTATGAAACTTTACAATTAAAGTTAAGAATTGAGGTTACACAATTAAAGAAATGTACATTAGAATGGGGAATAATTAGCCGAATCATTATAAGACAGAACTTTAAGATATGTAAATATACAAATAAATTCTGAGGGGGAAAATTAGCTTTATCACATAGAATGAAGTGATACAGAATTAAATGGTAGAACTGTACTTGGCATGTGAAAGGTAATACTAGACTATTAAATGATATGAAAACAACAGACAAATAATGACACATATAGAAATACAAATACACAACAATAACAAAATAATATTGCATGGGGCAACTATGTTTGTCATGGGGCAGCCATGTTTGTTTTCATTAGAGACAGACTTCCGGTCACTCAAATGGTGACATAATAAGGACCACTTCCGGTCACAGTATCAATGGAAAGTGAGTTGAAAGGTAATATAAAATCAAAATAAAAAGATATGAAATATTTATCATTCAATACAATTAAAGTATTTACAGGAATCAGAATAAATGCTTACTCTTTGGAATACTGAAAAGAACTATTTCCTATAGACTATAATATCATAATGGTCTAAAGTAAATCTGTATTATGAAAAACATGCTTGATGCGAATCAAGGTGTGAAAGGTTAATTTATAACATTTTATAGCAATCAGAACAGCTATGCGCATAAGGATCAAATTTTGGAATAAACTAATAACTAACTGTATAATAATTAACATGTCGATGAAGGTGACATGTATTGTAAATTGTTTGATTGGTGTTTTTTGGTCACAATACAACATTGTTGATCAGTTTCAATTTCGAGCCGGAAATGCAAGGGAGACAATTCCAGTACTATTAAATAACTCTGAGGGCGCGCAACAGTAATTCACTGAAGCACATATAATAATTTGGAATATGTATTTTTGAATAATACTGAATATCAATTTAAACTAATGCTAAGCCTATTATTTATATCTTGAACAATTTCTAACTTAGAAATTGTTTAACAATATCAAATGCTATGATTTACAATCAAGTATAATAAAAATTAATTATTCGACAAGAAAAATAAAGAAAGATTTATATACAGTGCATTAAATACAATATCTGTAACACACAACTAGAACAATCAAATAATAATAAAAGAGATTACATAGAAAAAAAATGTACCAAAGTTTAAATCATAAGGAATGTACATATAAAAAATATAAAATGCTCACCTGAAAATACAGCTTCTTAAGTTTGATGTAATTTATTTGGCGTCCTGGTAAGAAGTGAAGTATTTCGGCCAGGGACGCGTATATACAAACTTGCTATCTTGGTCAGGTGAGAATCTGATTGGTCAGTTATCATAAGACCGCGTGGGTTTAACACCTTTAGCTTAATTGACCAGCGTACTGGCTTATTACATAATACGTAGCATGGACAGTCCGTTCTCAACGGCCGTAAACAAGAACTTGTTTGTCATGGTTAAAAGCCACAAAGTGACGCGTACAAAAGATAAATCAATCAATCAATAGGACATTTGGTTGTCAATATGTTTAAACATCTGCTTGTGTATTTCACAATACATATACATATCACATAAGAATAAGTTTGAAAATTAAACGTCAATACCCATTAAAAGTCACATTATGCTGCAGTTTATAATAGTTTATGCCAAGCAGCTATTTATAAGCATTCATTTAGGGTACTTGTTTGTCCTAGTTTGGCGAACAAATCCTCCGTAACGTTCTGCTCTGAAGGTAATATATCAGAGTAAATATCAAAATCCACTACGGATCGTTCATTATTAAGCAGGCCGAACGGGTCCGTCATATTGACAAAATCTGAGTTGTCAATTACATACTCGTACTCACCATTGGGCTGTTTTCCTACGCCAGAACTCGCCCGGTCCCCTTTTACGTCTGCTAACTGCTCCTCCAGAGCCTTCATGCGTTTTGCCGCATCTTGCATTCATATCAATCGTTTCGTCAACATGTTGAGCGCTCGCCCCTGTGAGGAAGGCTCTGGGTTCTGTCCCCTGTCCGAGACACACCAAAGTCTATAAAAGTGGTAGTTTCTGCTTCTGCTTAGCGCTCAGCATAACGGGAGTCGGACGACTGGTTCGCCTGTTGTCAGTATAATGTGACCGGATGGGGTGTGCTGCTTGGTGTCTTCGGCGGCATGCTTCAGTGATATAGCACTATAAAAAGGGCAACAGTTCCACTATACAAGAAGACATAACACGAATATACCGCAGTCTCCCAAAACACGCACCTCGCACAACATACACACAAGCACTGCATACATGGGAGGCCGTCCTTACATGACCATAGCTATTAATAGGACGTTAATTAATCAAACAAACAAACACACAATTGTGCATGAGTTTCCTCATGTGTTTAAGCCAAAACTATTTTTATGCTATGTAACTCTTTTTATTAAATCAACATTTACAATTTTGTTTTAGTTTTTACTTGCCTTTTTCTTATCCTGATCTTTTAGATAGTTTATATCCTAATATTAATGCCTGCCTTGTAGTTTGACCCTAAATGACTTTAGTTGTCGATGTGCCGTCAAACAAAAAAACAAAAGGATTCCCAGCCATGTGGTTATAAAGGGAAATGAAAAGGCCGATAAAGCATCTAAGACTGTTCTTCGCCTAGCACAAACAGATTTGAAACTACCTTACACCGACATTACATTCAGTCATCCACTAAACACCATTGGCAACAAAGGTGGTCTACCGAAACAAACAATAAACTGTTTAAAATAGTTGATTTCACGGTCTGGTGCATTATGGGAGCATTGGTGTGGATCCGGTTTACGCCAAATATGGCGTCATTAGAAACGAACAAGGTCATAACACCAAACACATCCTCACAGGTTAAGGGTCTATGGTACCGCGATGTATTAGTTGTTTGTAAGAATTTTATTATCAATTACCATAAAATAGGACGTGATTAGGAATATCCACAAGCGGTTCTAGGCCAAAGCTTAGTAGTTGTTTGACCGAAATAAAACCGAAAGTAGAGTGCCTAGATAAGGAAGAACTTTCAGAATTTCAATCAATTACTCCTTCACTAGTAAATTCGCTCACAAACTGGACCAAAGATGCTTAATTGTTGCCAGACATTGACATTGGCCAAGTGAAAAATATTAAGTATCAACTGAAAACAATGAATTCTCGAAGGACAGTCTCAACACATACAAACTAACTAGGTCATATCAGCATTTACATGCAAAAAATATCCACAGTGATAAACTTTATCACGGGTCTCATACATTTTGTGTGGTGAAAGCACAGTGTCTCCCATCTCAGAGTTCCGACAACAAGCGTGTGAAATGGTTGTTTGCCGTCCTGGACAAGCAGACAGGAGAACCATATGGCGGATTTTGCGTCTGCACGGTTGGGTAAGATTTTTTGTACCGCCCCCTATCTTTGATGACGTCTTGGTTTTTTTTGTGGTGCTATTTTTAGAATACAAAACAGCCACAACTTATATGCTAGTATCAAATACAGATAATCTATCCATTTTAATGTAATGCCTAATTAATGGTTTGGCAGTATAAAATCTTGATTTCAATTCCAATTTCTTTTGATATATAGCGATAAATATTGAGCTGATTGTTTGTTATTTGTCATAGTACATCAGTAAGAAAAGAGATACTATACAAGAAGACACAACATAAATATACCGCAGTCTCCCAAAATACGCACCTCGCACAACATGCACGCAACACACCACATACATGGGAGGCCGTCCTTACATGACCATAGCTGTTAATAGGACGTTAATTGAATCAAACAAACAAAGATACTAAAAATTCAGTTAAGATGTATTCTGCTTCAGGATTTTTTCCCTTGATATAACTGTTATTGCTGTCTTTGAAAAATGTACCTGATAATTTCCAATTATCATTCAAACATCCTACACGTTTTTTAGGCTTTAATGTAAGTCATGGAGTAATTCATGTACAGATGAATTAAAGAAAGATGATTTATATTATTTGGAATATTTTGGACACACAAAACATGAATCAGGTGTAAAATGAAGTTACAGGGTACTATTGTAAAATGTCCAAATAGCTCACAATATAAAAAATCATAAACTTCTTCCACATAAAATCAAAATGGAGCATCATGTGTGAGTATGTATATGATACTATCTAAATATTTATTACTTGGAGCCATAGTGGTCATGAATGGCATAACAATACAAGATAAGATACAATTTACATTACATTATAATAGTAATCATACACTACATATATAAATAATATGCATGCATATATATATGAAACATGTACATTGATTATTCAAATAATCAAATAGATGGACAGTTCTACCATGCCACTAATTGTGATCTTATATTTCCCACACCAGTCGTTCAAATCTGAACAAGATCTTAGTAATCAGTTAGAGAAGGATAGATTTACTGAGTCAATCATGTATTCTAAGCATGAAATGCTAATGATTGAAGAGTTGACAATGTCAGAGTCAGCTGAATGGTTTAACCAACGCAAAGGGGCCATAACTAGTAGTAGAGTTATCAAGATCATCAACTTCTACAAAAATGATTCTTAAAACCTTACATCTATTTTAAAAGATATTTTACAGCACAGTCCTTTACAAGCAACGTTGTCAAAAAAAGTACCTTCACTTTCTTGGGGTGTTAAAAATGAAGATCGAGCATTACATGCCTTCCTTAAAGATTATATGAAAACCCATAATGCTGTGCAAGTATCTAGAACTGTCCATCCTACATACCCATTAATCAGAGCCAGTCCAGACGCCATCATAAGCTGCGAGTGCCATGGTAGGAGCCTTGTCGAAGTGAAATGTCCGTATGTCCATAGAAATTCCTACATTTCTAATGCAATATCTGAAGGAAAGCTAGAATATATCTCTGAAGATGGCACACTAAAGATAGGGCATAGCATACTAGGATAGGATACTATGAGCAAATTATTGTTCAAGAGGCTGTCACTAGCATCAACAATGCAGTTATGGTTATTTGGAGTAAGAAAGGCTACACTGCAATAGATGTTCAATTTGCAAGAGATTACTGGCAAAAACTATACTCCCCAGTGCAGTACAGTTCTTTAAGGAACAAATTATACCAGCAATTCTTATACCAACGAGAATCTCTGGAGAAAAAAATACACAGTTCCTTCAACAATTTCAATTGATGCGTGTTGCAATCCTGTAGATACGAGATGTCAACAAAGTCAGCCAGTCCTAAAAGTAGATGACAATGTGGAAGTATCAACCATGTGAAGAAAACTTTGACCGAAAATGACTGTGATAATGATGGTAATGATCATGAATCCATTGATGATGCTTCTGCTGATGATGATGGTGACAATGATGATGATGATGATGAGTGGCTTCTGGGATGCAAAGATTACTGCAAGGATGACAAAGCTCCAAAATATTCCAGGGTTAGAGGAAAATTGATAGCCTGTGTTGCCAACATAGTTTGCTTGCCTAATTCATGGTTTCATCTTTATTGTGAGGGACACAGAAGAGTAGCAAAGAGTACAAACTAAAGTTATGCCTGCAACAAATGTAGAAAGGAAATGCCAAATAAAGAAAACATGAGCTCAGGATTCTATACATAAGCAATATCACCCATTTGTGTTGATCTGACGATATTCCAATTGAATCTAAGTTGATAACTTACAATGACATAGAAGATTTTAAATGTTTTTGACATTGTCAGTCTTGAACCACCTGATTAACCATAGTGTTTGTTTT
The DNA here is from genome assembly GCA_004382745.1 of Argopecten irradians irradians. Lineage (NCBI taxonomy): Eukaryota > Metazoa > Mollusca > Bivalvia > Pectinida > Pectinidae > Argopecten > Argopecten irradians. Next base: position 94,709 of record SAYR01048247.1, read on the forward strand.
TTTTTCCATTATAATTGATTGAGATCATCGTTAGTAACACAATCAGGACAGCAAGTAAAATTTGGTATTGTAACTTTTTAACAATGAAAAGCATTACAGAAACACACTGCGGCTTTTACTGAGCTACAAGATGTTTGACTTAATAGTTATTGATTACTCCACAAATCACATAGTGTTACACAAGTGTACATCCTCATCGCTCTTTGATAATTGGATTTGGTTTATTTATTTTTACGTCCTCTTAACAGCCAGGGTCATGTAAGGACGTGCCAGATTTGTTGGTGGAGGAAAGCCGGAGTTCCCGGAGAAAAACCACCGACCAGCGGTCAGTACCTGGCAACTGCCCCACATGGGATTCGAACCCGCATCCCAGAGGTGGAGGGCTTGTGGTAATATGTCGGGACATCTTAACCACTCGGCAACCGCGGCCCCTATTGATAATTGGAGACTGAAAATTCACCAAGTAAGCACAAACAGTAAAGACTTGTTCTGAAAGTGAAAGTTTAAGTTCTCCGTCTGGTATTTAATTCTGGTCTTGGATACTTTTTCTGATGTCAAATTTTCATCTGATGTTAATTGTGGTCTGTCCTGACCTTTGAATGATGGCATAAGCAGCTTCACACCCATGTCATTCATTACTCCTTCTATTAAGAACCCTCTGTCTGCCATCACTGACCCTTTGTTTTTCTCCAGATTATGAAGCAAATTCTCTGAATCTGATGTGATGAATTTATCTGAAGCCCGACCACCCTACATTTTGCTGACATAAGTAACTCCCATTTGAGGACTTATTCAAACAAGAAATTTGTAGGTCATGGGGTGCTTGTAATTTGAGAATGCCTGCTTTAAATTTGTATCGAGTTTACTTGGATTCTGCACAAATAATTCAGTGCAATCCAGAATAACTCGTACATCCTGAAATGTTGACCCAATTGCATGCGACTGATTTTGTTCCAATATTTCTCCAGATGGCAGCTCACATAACATTTTTAAATCAGTGTACATCAGGTTTACTCAACTGATAAAGATAAACGAAATAGACCCAGTGGATACATTGAATCGCTTTGCTAGATCCTCCGTAAGCAATCCAACCTTCAGCCTTATCATTGTAAGGAAAAATTCTTCTTTGAGTGATAGCTTCCTGTCAGGTCCTGGCTTGTTTATGTACGATTTTGAAACTTTTTCACTTGCAATGGTTGACTGACCTTTCCAATACTTCAGAGTACGTGCCCTTGGTTCCAGAAATGAATAAACTGCCAAAAAAATGAATAATTTGGAAATCCCGTCCAGAATTGTACGTCTTTTGGGGAATCTTTCATTTCTTCAATATCTAGAAGCTGGATTTTCATTGCTTCATATCGTGTTTTTATCTCGGTTCATTCCTTAATTTTCTCTTCAATTTCTGGTAAATATTGTTTTATACTGTCATCAACTTCAATTTCTTTAGTTACCATATAGTTATGACCTTCTGGCTAATCTGGACCTAAGTAATTTGGTGCTGTGGTTTCTGACTTTTTCTTCTTACATGGTGTACTTTGTTGCTTCAGATCATACTGAACAATTGGACGACTTGAAGTAGCACTCTTTCTGCTGTTTGGTTGCTTCTTAAAACGGAAAATATGAGGGTGGGATGGGTCTAAACCGTTCTCACCTACAAACAGAATAATTTCAATAATCGATTACATCTGATAGAAATAAAGTAGGTTCAAAATAATGAAATTGCATTAAATTGAATGATATTTTTGACTTTGTAATCATTATTTCAATTTCATGTATTCATTTATATGAAAAAAGGTAAAATGAACATCTTCTCTAACCCTTTTGTAGCTAATGTATTCATGAAACATTTGCAGAATTCTAGAACTGAAAATTATTACCTTTACTAAGTGAAGCTTCTATGCCAATTTAAGTACCTAATGTTATCATTAGAAAACTTTTTTTTCAAATAGAAATTAGTTGAAATATATATATATATACCTTATTCAGCCCAATAAGCGCACAGGGCGTTGAACAAAATTAAAAATGTAAAGGTCCTTAATAAGGTGAAAATATTGCAAACATCTATATTAAAATACAGATCCTTATAACCACTACGTTTGATAATAGGATCTGAGAAAATTCCATTAGGGGTCATGTCCAGGTGACCTTTGAAAATGGCCAATAAAATTGCTACTTGCAAAATTTCAGGGGACGAAATTGTTTGAAAAACCTGTCAGAATTATTATGGTTTACGTAGCTATCTCGCCCAAAGAGACCAACAAAGCTTATTGTGTATGTTTATTGGAACGAAATATCGCTTCCAATTGATGTAGAATGGTGTAGAAAATTGATTTGGTATGAATTCTACGTGGTCGTCTGGACGTGACCCCCTATGGGATTTTGTCAGATCCTTCATTTAACGGAGTGGTTATAAGGATCTGTATTTTAATTATTGCAAACCTATACAGTTTTGTGTAGTTTTGGTCTTTAAATATGCCTAGGAAATCGAAATTGATGCCTTAAAAAGGGGGAGGGTGCTTATAATCTATTTGTCCTGGGCACTTATTGGGTCGAATACAGTATATAACAAATGTTGATTTTGATTAGCTAATTATATAAGAAACAGTTTGATTTACTTTTGTGAAGTATGAGACACACTCAGACTAGACAATTGAGAATGTACATTTACATTTTTCAAAAAGAAGTTGTAGGAATTTAGTTATTTTCATTTAGAGTATATACATCAGATTGATGTGATACTCATTCAAATTGCTGATGCATGGGAGTCATAAATACAAAATGACTGATTAAGTTTTAAATGGATACACCATATGTAAATATGTTTAAGTTAAGTATTGGCTCTGATCTGTAAATCATCTATAAATATGAATTCATCTTACCTTACATGTAAAGACTTTAATGTTAACTATACCACGACATGTAGTCTTAATGACAGGAAATATTTAAGAAATTAATGGGTATGCTTTTTTTAAGTTTATAAGATTCATCTTAACACATATATTCTGCTCTCATAATCTATTTGTCCTATAATGCCATTACTTGTCTAGGTATTTGTGTTATGGTGTGTAAATGTGGCCTTGATTTTAATATAATAGTGCAGTCAGTATATTCATGTATACATGTGTGTGATATAAAGATATGATTATTGAAGAAGAAAATGAAATTAAATATCCCTACAAGAAATCAGCTTTTCTTAATTGTATGATATCTATTGAGAGGTTATTTGACAGCCATTACTCACTCATATATGCATTCACCTCCTTACCATGCACATAAACTTTTGAAAAGGAAAACACTGAAGAATTGTATTGCAGCAAATGGTACAGTACTTAAAATGCTTGTTTAAATTGCAAGTCAAACTAAGCACTAGAACCAGCAGCCACAATTTTGTAATAACCATGCAATCACACAATAACAGAAAACTAATGAGTTAGAATAATATGGGTGTGCAAAATGTTTTTGAAATTACAAAATATATTAAAATAAATATATTACATGCTATTTCAAGAGCTCTGACCTTTACATTTAACCTTGACTAAACATAGCATATATATCTATGAAGGCCTTTTGTTCGCATTGTCATAATTTTACACTTATATCATCTTAAATGAGTGTTAATTTCATGAGATTTTATGAAACCATTCTGAAAAACCTTTTATTTCAGGAACCTTTCATTGGTATACTTCATGAAATCTTATGAAATTAACACAATTTTAAGATACGTTTATCACAAAACTATTAGAACCCACATTTCAAAGAAGCAGATGGAGTATATACTTCAAATCAGCGGAGGCAACATTTTTGTCATGATGTGCTCCAATCCCAACATCACGCCACTAATTACTGATATCAAGTTATGAAGTCACAATGGATTTCCACTTTTTAGCCAATGAAAAGTTCCAGGATATATCGCACTAGTGACATATGCAAACCTATTACATGCAGGGCATAGTCACTAGAATATTAAAGTCCAGTGACTGCGGCTGCGCAGACTCATTCTTGCCGACATAAGCAACAGGTCTAGGGTCGCTTAAGCCCGAATTTAAATTCGGAAAGGGGTCGGGGGGATCACATCCCTCTGTCTCTATCTCTATCTGGAGGAAGAGATAGGTCGTCAATTGAATCATAAGCCTCAAAAGTAACCGATAAAGGTAACTGCTTACCGCGAGCTTGCTTGTGACACATAACAAACAGCTGATACATGTAAACGCCAATTGAATAACAAAATTCAACACGCGAATCAGAGGAAAGGCTTCAACCTCAGCAAAAATAGAAGTTAGACCAAATAACAAATACACGCGTAGCGTTAGAAGAAACGCTGACTGACAAAAAAAAATCGTGTCAAGGCTTGGTCATGCCTTTTTATATGGTGACCCCGAGCTGTGGTACTTTATATTTGATATTCTTTTCATCTTTTAACTGCAGTGTCACGCACCGAACAGGTTGACAAGTACGTATTATAGAAGAGAATCATGCATAACATACGGGGATGACCTTGACCTTCATTCAGGTTCACAGGGGTCAAATAGGTGTATTATAGTATGATCCGGTCCACATTGTTCCGCATTCCGGATAGTCACGCCCTACAAGGCATTATGGGATATAAATAAATTGTTGTTTTGACTAATGGCGGCTGTCGTCATACATACACACATGTTGGGAAGAACACAACAAGGTGAAAATCTTTAAACTGCTTCTTAACCATGGTCCTGCAGGTAGGGCGTTAGAATTGTACCTGCTGTCCCTTTTGCTTGATCGTAAAAGGCGACTAAATTTAGGATCTTATCTTTTCTCTTCTTCCTAACTGACTTTATTTTTCCTAATGCCTCCCTTGGCACTGCCTCACGTTTGGCCTTGAGTTGAGCGTTCGCCTCTCTGAGGAAGGCTCTGGGTTCTGTTCCCTGGCAGAGACACATTAAAGCCTATGAAAGTGGTAGTTTCTGCTCCTGCTTGCGCTCAGCATGCGGGGGTCGAGAGGGAATAAAAATAACGAACGATTATTAATGCTGCTTAATGTATTACTACTTAAATTGTCAGCTCTTGGGGATGTTGTCTTCTATTGAACGGAGTATAATAATGATCTGCATTTCAATCAGAGAACTCATTAGAGGTGCCTGCATTATAGCCACCAGAGTTGTCATCAGTGCCATCAGAGTCATCAGAGGAGCCTGCATCAGAGCCATCAGTCATGTAAGGACGGCCTCCCATGTATGCGGTTGTTGCGTGTATGTTGTACGAGGTGCGTGTTTCGGGAGACTGCGGTATATTCATGTTGTGTCTTCTTGTATAGTGGAACTTTTGCCCTTTTTATAGTGCTATATCACTGAAGCATGCCGCCGAAGACACCAAGCAACACACCCCGCCCGGTCACATTATACTGACAACGGGCGAACCAGTCGTCCCACTCCCTTTTTGCTGAGCGCTAAGCAGGAGCAGAAACTACCACTTTTACAGACTTTGGTGTGTCTCGGCCAGGGGACAGAACCCAGAGCCTTCCTCACAGGGGCGAACGCTCAACTCAAGGCCAAAAGTGAGGCGGTGCCAAGGGAGGCATTAGGAAGGATAAAGTCAGTTAGGAAGAATAGAAAAGATAATATCCTAAATTTAGTCGCCTTTTACGATCATGCAATAGGGGCAGCAGGTACAATTCTAACGCCCTACCCGCAGGGCCATACTAGGCATGTCCATGACCAATATTATAGACAGACTTATATAGAGAATCGATATCACAAAGCTGGTGCTGATGCAAGAGCACAATCTGGTTGGGAAGTATAACATGAGCCTTTAAGAAATTCATTTTGATGGTAAGAATATATAATTTTGATGTCTCCTGTGACTTGGTGAAGGAGTCTGTATTTCAATTTATTTGGAGAGGTTATGACCATTAGTATCTTTTTTCTTTGGTGTATATTTTTCTAGCTGTCAATGTCATAATTTTTGTATTTAACCATATGCTTCAAAATTACAGGTCTCTTAAGATTTAAAATACTGTATACTTTAAATTGTTTTGTAACCTCATATTGAAAATCATAAATTAATTGAACTATTGGACAGTTTTATCCATTAAAGCATTGCTGTAATCTAATGTTAAATTCATCTTTTGCGCAGTAAAATTTTAACCAGGCTTTGACTAAACTTTGAATTTATAGTCAAACTTCGTCGAGTTGAACTTCTATGTATAAGTCAAATATTCTGATATGTCAAACATATTGATTGGTCCAGATTTTATCCCCTATATAAAACTAGTTATCGAATCACATTATTAGTCGACGTCCCAATGAGTCGGATTTTTTTATCATGGTCCCTTCAACTGCGACTCATTAAGGTTTTTACTGTAGTTACATAACGCTCGACATCTAAACACAACATTAATAATGAAATATCTAAATTTTATGGTCGGCTTATCAAGATTTTATGATTGTGATTATAAGTGGACTGAAGAAATCAGAAACAAACAAAATTTTGACTTTTTTATGAGTTGCACAGTTAAGTGCAAGCAGAGAATGGTCAGACATGTTGGTTTATAATTCGTGCTATTTATTTCAGAGCTTGTTCAAGATCAAAGAACTAGCAATGACCTGAATGCAGAGCCAGAGGAAAGCATCCAGGAATATGATAATTTGAAGAAATCCTCCAAATTGATGACGGAAGCATCAATAAAAGGTCAAAATCGACTAACAGGGTGAAATGGTCAAAGATGAAGAAAACGAAATTCATCAATATTTTGCTAAGTACTTAAGTGATGACATAACGAAAACATGTCCTAGTCAAATTGACTGCAAGGCAGCTATTGTCCATTTGAGAAGGTGTTAATACAGTCCAAGAAATGAGTGGTAATATTGCATATCATAAGCTCTTAGTTATATGGACAAAATGTTAACCCTCTGTTCCTGGACAAGTGTGTAGTCCATTTATTAATGTTTCAACACAGTCAAAGAAGTGAGAGTGGTAGGCAATATTGCATATAATTAACTCTAAATTATATGGACAGAATGTTAATCCTCTTTTCTTGGACAAATGTGAAGTCCATTTGATAAGGTGTTAATATAGTCCAAGAACCGAGTGGTAATTTTGTATATCATTGACTCTTAGTTATATGGACAATATGTTAACCGTCTGTTCTTGGACAAGTGTTTAGTCCATATGATAAGGTGTTACTATAGTCAATGATGCGAGTGGTAATTATATAAATATTGCTTACATATCATGAGCTCTTAACTATATGGACAGAATATTGTGAGAATATACAAGAGGCCCAAGGAGCTCTTATTTATCTTTATTATTTTGTTTATATAAAAAATATAATTTAATTCAAAAAATATTAGTATGCATTTCTATCAAAATAATTTTGCATATTAAGACTTTACATTGATAGCACTAAAGCTTGCTAGGAACCAGTTTATTCTGTGTTTTAAGCTTTAAAGTTGACCTTTAAAAGTTTTTCATTCCCTCATATAAAAAAGTTTACAAAATCGTAATAGGTCTTAATAGATTTTTTCTTATATAGATTTATTATGTCTACATTTGCTGAAAGTCTGTATAAACATAATCGTTATCTTGTTTATTATGTTTGTTATAATTATGGACCTGTTAGTACCTATAATAGAAACTCTTTTACTAAAGTTAATTAATGCATTGTACTAGGTTTTTAAGGTGGGGGAGGGGGGACTCGTCAAAACAAAAATTAAGTATAAATGACATTTGCTATTGTGTATATGAGCTATTAAGCATATATAACAAGTTTTCTGAAAACGAGTTTTTATGTTTATCATAGGAAAAGCAATCATATTCCATTCAGTCAGAGCAAAGGAATCATATAAAAATTGAATAGAAAGGTAGTTTCAATCATGTATTACAGATTGGGGAACATTGTTTATGATTGAATTATATTTTGCTGATAATGCCTAGAAAAATACCTCTGTTTTTGCCATCCCTAGCGACTGTCACTTAATATTTTTTGTATCTTTTCTGATTTTGTTTGGCAATTTTCAAGAAAGGATTATTAAAATAAGACGGTGTCAATGTAACCATATTTAACTAGCCCCAATTTCCCTGTCATTTTAGCAGAAACAAAAGTATTTTTTGTTCCTAAAGACACGTTTACGAACTTTGACTTAATTAAGTATAAAAATGTTGGAAAAAATAAATTCCGCATCTTATGAAATAAAATGTGATAAGTGAAAGGTTGCTTTTGTGTCAATATTTTTATTTGGAATCCAGAACTATATCATGTATCAAAATGTTTTATAAGAATTTTTTTCATTAATGAAGGTAATTAATCACGAAAGAAGGTAAAAATGTTATACTAACATCAATATGGTACTGCATCGGAAAGATATTTTACAAGGTTTGGAGACTTATTTAACTTATTTAACCAACCAAAGAAAATCATTCACATTAGCCGAGTCAAGAAAACTAGTAAGCGTAAAGATTTTGGAGTCTGGTATGACAAAACTTTTTTTGCCATCATGATTTGGATTTCGGTACGACACATGTATACGGTACAACAATTTTAGGATATGAATTATCTAAACCTGTGCTAGATGTATGCAGTGTTCTTGGTCATATTAGATGAAAATCTTGCAAAAGAATAAGGAAGGAATCACAAATTATAATAATTGTAGCGTTAATAAGCAGTGATGAATACAGAGAATTTATCAAAGGAGGAGGACGTTTAAGGTCGCATCAACGATTATTTCAGGATGGCCGAATGATGTGATATACCGCATGAGTGTAATGAATATAATTATATGAGTTCCTGAAGACTGTCATGTGTTCTTTATGATTAGCAGTTATAGATGTCGACATAATGTTAACACTTCATTCTTGGACAAGAACCAAGTCATTAGAATATTTGATGATAGCACTTAAATATAAGTTAGCTCTTTGTTTCAGAACAAGTGCTTAGTCCATTTGATAAGGTGTTAATATAGTCCAAGAAGTGAGTGGTAATACTGCATATCACTAGCTCTTAATTATATGGACAGAATACTAACTCTCTGCTCCTGGACAAGTGTGTAGTCCATGTGATAAGGTGTTAATACAGTCCAAGAAGTGTGTGGTAATATTTTGCATATCATTAGCTCTTTATTATATGGACAGAATGTTAACCCTCTGTTCTTGGACAAGTGTGCTGTCCATTTGAAAAGGTGTTAATACCGTCCAAGAAGTGAGTGGTAATATTGCATATCATTAGCTCTTAATGTTTGTTTGTTTGTTTGTTTGATTAATAAACGTCCTATTAACAGCTATGGTCATGTAAGGACGGCCTCCCATGTATGCTGTGTGTTGCGTGTATGTTGTGAGAGGTGCGTGTTTTGGGAGACTGCGGTATATTCATGTAATGTCTTCTTGTATAGTGGAACTGTTGCCCTTTTTATAGTGCTATATCACTGAAGCATGCCGCCGAAGACACCAAGCAACACACCCCACCCGGTCACATTATACTGACAACGGGCGAACCAGTCGTCCCACTCCCTGTATGCTGAGCGCTAAGCAGCAGCAAAAACTACCACTTTTATAGACTTTGGTTTGTCTCGGCCAGGGGACAGAACCCAGAGCCTTCCTCACAGAGGCGAACGCTCAACGCAAGGCCAAAAGTGAGGCAGTGCCAAGGAAGGCATTAGGAAAGATAAAGTCAGTTAGGAAGAAAAGAAAAGATCCTAAATTTAGTCGCCTTTTACGATCATGCAATAGGGGCAGCAGGTACAATTCTAACGCTCTACCTGCAGGGCTCATGTTAAGCAGGAGCAGAAACTACGACTTTTATAGGCTTTGGTGTGTCTTGGCCAGGGAAAGAACCCAGAGCCTTCCTCACAGGGGCGAACGCTCAACTCAAGGCCAAACGTAAGGCGGTGCCAAGGGAGACATTTGCAAAATAAAACTCAAATGTCCACCCAGTGGACAAGAGTGGACAGCTGTCCACTCCATACAGTGTTCCTTGACGGACCACCGTATCCAGTGGTCCAATGGACACAGTGTCCGTTAAGGTAAATGTGTGTAGCATAGAGTATTGTACTATATACTCCCATAACGTGAGAGTCGACTGGTCAGCCGTTTTTTATCGGACGTTATTTTGCTGACTGTCGACTCTCATTTCCAAAGGGTTATTTCTTTGATGCAGCTTCTGACGTCAGATGAAGGCAGAAGGAAAAGTGCAATAATATCAATATTTCTTGCTCTAACAGTGATAACATTGATGTGTACTTACAGTTTAGGTATTAATTATCCCATTTATCTAGGAAAACCACAACTTAGGGTCTCATAGAATAGAAAAGAATGGCTACAAAAAACGGAACGTGAATTCAAGCGGGTAGAATGCAAGTTAAAGTAAAGGCAAATCAAGCGTTTTGGGGACTTTGCAATTCGTTGTTTTGTCTGGATCATGAAAGTTTACGTAGATGTAAATATTTGTTTTAGATGGGTTTTACGGCTGATTTTGTCAAAATATTTGTTGATTTATGAAAAAGGGGTTGGTATTTGACCTTGATGACGATTTAAATATGATTTAAACGTTTTATATTGTCAAAATCCAAACTTTGAAAATGTTACCCTCAGCATCGGATAAAATGCCTATCGGAAGTTAGAGGTTAGGCACGACGTAATGTTAAAAAAGTGTCTCGTCGTGCTATACCTCTAACAGTGTTGGAGTATGTAATATATAGACCACAATCTCAGTTCTGATATCGGTAAAAACTATTAACTGCATTATCTTAGTTGTGTCATGAAACACCTGTCTTCTTAATGCACCATTTGCATCTATTTGTTTTTATAACGTCAATGTATTAGTATCCATATGTAATTGTTTTAGCTCTAGTATAACGAAAATCGTTTGAAGTTAATGATTGTTTTAATGTGTTATCCACCATGTATGTATGAAAGAGTGTAAGTAAATTCATTTGCAGACATTTTGGAGCTCTCGTTTATGTGATGCAACGGTATTTTAGGCAGTTTTCTGCTGCGTATACATGTTTATACTTTTACGGTTGTTTTGCCGGTACCATATTGTCCGGAACCAGTATCGGCTAGTGCCGTCATAATATCTTCCTGCTATAAAATGCATGTATAGTGCCTAAATAGAGTCCATATTCTATTGTTTATACTTTTGATATGCAACTTCTTGTCATACAGCAAATGAAATTGAATTTAACGAAATCGTGGCATAAAAAGTAGTTGAAGTTGAAAGCCATTCAGAATCGGGTGAGGAAAAAGTTGAGCACACGATGTGCTGCAAATATAGAGTTGAGTTTAGGGGTTTAAGGTACCGTCACGTAATTCGTTTCGGGTACGAGCGCAAATAGTGATTTTTATGACCTGATGTGTAGAATTTATTACATGTTTCCATTGTGAATCATGCATAGTTATGGGATACATGAATATCGATTGGATTATTGATTAATTTGCGGTGTTCTTGTTGATTTTTTATTTACCAAATCCACGCTTTTTAAACAGAATGACATTAATTTCCTGCTTCATTTATAACCGTTTTATCTTATGTGTTTTAACTAAATATTTGATGAATACGTGCTCTGCCTACCTGAATTGTCTCTGGTTTTGTTAAAATTTTAATTAGAAAGTGCGGATTCCATCACCATTTGTTATGATCCTTTAAATAAGGAATTAAGTTATAGAGTTAATGCCATTAATACCGGAAAGAGTTCCTTTTGAACCCCCCCCCCCTCCAAAAAGTTTTTTTTTATCGCTTTAATGAAGTGTCTGAAATGGGTTCTTTTTAAGGGGAACCAAGAAAAATTGGGGCTTGGTCTTTTTGGGGTTAAAAATTTAAAAAAAAATTAAAAAAAAATAAAAAATATATAGTTTTCTCTATACATTTGTATCTATTTTAATCGCATTCATGTGATATTTTATATATTCTGAAATGTGGTCATATATACAAGGTACCATATTCGGTAATGTGGTTAGATATATAAAGTACATTGCTAACACATATATACAAGGTACCATATTCGGTAATGTGGTTAGATATATAAAGTACATTGCTAACAAACACATTTTTAATATTACTTACCTTTCTCCTGGCGGGACTTGAACCCACATAACTTACCTTTGCCTCCAAAGTCCAACGCCTTAATCATTGCTCCACTGGATCAGTTGGCGATTCCATGTCAATAAAAACTATACAAATTTACTATGGCTTTAAAATCAATCCGAATCACTTAAATGATTGAAACATATTAGAATACAATGCTAATTTTGTGGGTTCTTTTAAACAGAGATCTTGTTTATTGAGTAGAATTTATAATGAGTGAAGAAGATGATTCATATGTTTTCCCACCAAACTTACCAATCGTGGACAACGAACACGGCTCGAAAGACGACAGCTTTCATTTTTATGGTATTTCATCTGATTCGGATAGTTCAATACCCTGTGGCCAGAGAACTCCAGACAATAGAGAAAGTGTGGTGGAGTCAAATCATGATGTAAGTGTGGATCTGTTTTTTGATGTCAATGACAATAACCCCCCGGACAACGGTGTTGGTGACAATGCCAATGCTGCTCCCAGTACTAGTGCTTCTGGAGTGACAACGCGTTCCAAAAGAAAAGGGAAATTCAAATTTCATAACTTGTTTTCTTTGGGTGCTATATTAACTGATGATAGTAACTGTATAAAGTTTTGTGAGGATTTCAAGCTACTGCCTACGTCAGTGAATTGTCCAAATTGTCGAGCAAGTTTGACAAAACTGTATACCATCGAACGTGTTGGACATCGCCGAGCGACGTACAGGTTCCAGTGTAACCGTAAAAAATGCAAAACCATTTACAAAAACCAAGTGCCTCTATATAAAAATACATGGTTTTCTGGGTACCATTTGTCTTTGAGGAAAAGTCTGTTACTTATTTACTGTTTCTTGAACAAATTGTATATCAACTGAACATGGTAAGATGACATTATCCACGAATTTTTAGGAAGAACAGGAGGGGGGTTCAAAAGGAACTCTTACCTTAATACCCCATGACAAAATTAACATGCTGATATGTTTCTCTTAATACTATTTTTGCATATTATTTCTTTATTTATATAAACATTAATGTAATGTGATGCTGTGCTCTTCAATATGGAGGTAATAACGACTTGCTACTGAAAAGTCTTGAGTAATGACCAGTATGGCGAAGAAGAAAATATCCTGGCAACAGCTTTTAAGAACAAGATGTTCTCACCAAAAGCTATTATGATGTCGGAAGTAGAATGTATAAGTGATAATTATATATATATATATAAGGATTCGTTATCTACGTCTTTGGTTTGATCGACGTATTGTATTTTGGTCAGACGGGGTTTATCCGAAATCTTCACACTGTTTCCGGTGTGTGTGTGACGTAAATCGACGTGTTTAGATAGTTTAAATAGTATTTATTCATTTATTGAGTAAATCAAGTAATATTTTGGAATTGGAAAACAAGCTTAACGATTAGGTAAATTCATTCCCAGTTCGTTACGGTAATTTTCTCTTGAAGATCTGGTCAGGATATTTAAATAATTCATTCGATAAAATATGTCGCATACTGTGTTGACCATTGGTCATCTGAAATATACATATATAGAAAGATGGGATTATTTATTCAGCTTCTGTAACCACTATATATATATTATCTTTTGTCATCAGCTTCGGATGGCTTTAACATTCTTATTTACATATAAATACAAAATTCAAAAGATGTTGGGAGCAAAGCAGATAATGAAAAGCACAGTTTCAATTTATAAACAAAAACTAAAATCTAGGAGTATCTTTGATATTCCTGAGTGTGCATAAAGATTGATTCATTTTCGTGAGTACTTAATAGGTTCATATCTCCGAAAAGTAATACATTTACAGAGAGTGGAATATATTACATGTAGTTCAACTGACGGAATAAAATTATTCTTTGGTCAATATATGAATTACAATTAAAAAATAAATGCTGTGAATCTTCAATTGGGGACCCGCAAAGACATTTTTGATCTGTTACAAGATTAGCTCTAAATAAAAGAAATTTAAACGACTTCTTAGCTTAGTAGTAGATTGGAGATCGGGTACTACAGGCAAGTTTTGGTTTCAAATGGCATGTTTAAAGATAAAGAATGGCCTTTGACAGCGGATATTTCATATTTTTTCTTTCAATATTAAATTTATCTTAATATCTAGATTTTTTATCAGTATGGTAGTGATAATTATAAGCATAAATCTATTTATCACATTTTGGCGGATTGGAAGGGATCTAGTGAACAAGTTATCGAATTTCCCCACATCTCTCTTTAAAAAATCTTCCATTACAGTTAGTGTATAGAGAAAATATAGGTCAAATATCAAGTGTATTTGTTTGTTCATTACGTGTCCCTATTATGAAACTGATGTCCGATAATTGTTATGTCTTAAAATTTCTTGTGGTAACGCGGCATTTCATTTCTTCGATTTTTACAGATACAATCAATAGCATTGGCAAAGAGTTATTGCAAAATTAGAGAAAGTTATTAGCTCACCTGGCCTGAAGGGCCGGTGAGCTTATGTCATGGCGCGGCGTCCGTCGTCCGTCGTCCGTCGGCGTCCGTCGGCGTCCGTCTGTCCGTCAACATTTCCTTTAAATCGCTACTAGTCATAGAGTTCTGCATGGATTGTAACCAAATTTGGCCACAAACATCCTTGGGGGAAGGGGAACAGAACTTGTATAAATTTTGGCTCTGACCCCCCCGGGGCAGGAGGGGCGGGGCCCAATAGGGGAAATAGAGGTAAATCCTTTAAATCGCTACTAGTCATAGAGTTCTGCATGGATTGTAACCAAATTTGGCCACAAACATCCTTGGGGGAAGGGGAACAGAACTTGTATAAATTTTGGCTCTGACCCCCCGGGGGCAGGAGGGGCGGGGCCCAATAGGGGAAATAGAGGTAAATCCTTTAAATCGCTACTAGTCATAGAGTTCTGCATGGATTGTAACCAAATTTGGCCACAAACATCCTTGGGGGAGGGGGAACAGAACTTGTATAAATTTTGGCTCTGACCCCCCGGGGGCAGGAGGGGCGGGGCCCAATAGGGGAAATAGAGGTAAATCCTTTAAATCGCTACTAGTCATAGAGTTCTGCATGGATTGTAACCAAATTTGGCCACAAACATCCTTGGGGGAAGGGGAACAGAACTTGTATAAATTTTG
Source organism: Argopecten irradians irradians (assembly GCA_004382745.1). NCBI lineage: Eukaryota > Metazoa > Mollusca > Bivalvia > Pectinida > Pectinidae > Argopecten > Argopecten irradians. Next base: position 109,855 of record SAYR01048247.1, read on the forward strand.
ACTCTGGCCCCCCGAGGGCAGGACGGGTGGGGCCCAATAGGGGAAATAGAGGTAAATCCTATAAATCACTTCTTGTCCTAGAGTTTTGTTTGGATTGTGACCAAATTTGGCCATAAACATCCTTGGAAGAAGGGGAACAGAACTTGTATAAATTTTGGCTCTGACTCCCTGGGGGCGGGAGGGGTGGGGCCCAATAGGGGATTTAGAGGTTAATAATAAAATTCCTTCAGAAAAGAAACAATGAACCTGTATTCAGAACATTACTTGGCATTACAAACCAGGTGAGCGATACAGGCCCTCTGGGCCTCTTGTATTTGTAAAATCCTTATATGCAACATTAACACAAAAGATAACCTTTTTGCTTGAGGGATGGGCCGTTTGATTTTTTTGTGAATTTATTCATTTGATATATATAAGTGGTAGCTACATGTAATTAGCGTCTCTACGATTCTTTGAATTCTAGGAATGCGATACATGTAGCTATTTTAGACAGCGATAATGAACCGTATGTTTTAATAACATCACCAATTTTGTTAAAAGTGAACGTTTTATGGCATGAAATCGCTTTATCTTTACGTGATCTTAAAATGACAATGTTTAGGATACAATTCAAAAGGTTACGTCTACTCTATAAACTTCTTTAAAATTATGATTGCATTCTAATGAAATTAAGAGATATATCGATAACAACTTAAATGTGTATGTATGATTATAAGAGCGAATCGGAGCTCTGTTTCGGTAACATGTACGTAAGCAAAAGTACATAGTTAGGTCTACTGAGATCAATGACCTGCATACATGGATGGTTAATTTTTTTTCGTACTGTTCCGGTTGTGCGTTGCTCCGGGTACTGCTCTCCCCAGTAAAAATATATCTAACTAATGCAAATGCATAACAGTAATTAAAGAGAAATTAAACATTTTTTTATTATTTTTTAAATAATAATTTAACGATAATTATAACACTATGGAATGCAGTCAAAATATCCACCAAGCGAAGATGGGCACAAGGAATCATGACGTAAGATGGGCACAAGGAATCATGACGTCACACTCACATCACGTCAACAAATGGCGCAAAATCATAGGATTCGAATACGCCGAACTCTGGCAGGCCTTTTGAGTTCATTTTTTCAGTTTATGCTAGACAAGTATTATATCATTTACTTCTATAGTTTAAAGTACGCCATTTTATTTCTAAATTATGTCATCTACATGAAATAGGAAATGAAATAAAATGAACAAGATGAGCTTCGCTCTTCCCATGCCTTGCATGATTCATATTACTGGCTGATTAGTAAAATAACAAGAGGTGTTTGTAATATTTACAATAATGTTTCCTTTATCATATATTTATATATATGTATGTAGGTATAAATAAAAAAAAAGAAAAAAACCACTAGACTTCGTTGCTAGGCCTTTTAGCCTTTCATGGCGTATTCGGTCTTCTAATGCATTAATGTCTCATTTTCTATAGAATATAATTTTTATTATATATTAACTGAACTGATGAAGCCGCGCAACCAAAATCATGGACCGAAGCATGGACATAAATTAGATCATCGTCTATATAGTTTTCATATGATATATAACTAGAACTTACTGGTACATGTATACATTATACAGTATAACTTGTCTATAAACCGGATGTGAACGGGACCAGTCGATTTGTTAGGTTTATACAGGTGTCCGGTTTATAGAGGATAGAACCTTATCACAATATGTTTACATGGGAATCATCAGAAGATTTTTTTTATTACAGCACAAACATTTATTCTCACATATGTACATGGAAGAACATAGAATTCCATCCTACTGTTTTCTTGGTTTCTTAGGTGTACATGTACGACCATTTCTCTCGGTGTGCTACATTCAAATGAACTCTCAGAAGTTATGTGTATGTTTTATTGTTAGAATTGACCGTGAAAAGTATTCACAAATACAATGTACATGTAACAAAACCGTCGAATGAAAAGTTGTCACTATCTAATCCTTAGTATACCGGTACAGGTAAATCCCCTAAGGCGCCTCATGATCAGTCCCATGTTGTGAAAACATTGTTGCCGGTTTGCCTAAGTTAATTTTACAAAGAAAGGTATAGTAACATTTCCTAGACAGTTCCGGTTTTCAGAGTATACAGGTTCCGGATTATGGAGGTTTTGGGTACTATAGTTTATTAAGAAATTTGCCGGGACCACACAAATTAATCGGTATAGACAGGTTTCCGGTTTATACAGGGTTCGGTGTAGACAAGTTATACTGTATATGTATCTGGCCTTTGGAGTTTTAATATCGAACGATAATCATACAAAATTATACTGATATTTCGGTAAAAAAATACTGGTTTAATAACGCACGAACTGAGGTACAATTACATTACAGTATACACATTCTTCAAAAAATGTGTATGTGTTAGTTATATATTCCATTCATAAATGGCTATCGTTGGGCAATTTCTTTAAAAAAACATGAAGTTAAAAGAAAAATTATTTCGTCTGATGATTCTGGTTCAAACATTCATGTTGATTTAAATAAATATATCACATAAACATCTTGTAAAACACTCATTTAGATAGTACAGAACAGTGAATTTATTTAAGTTGTTCTTGTCATTGATATACATAGAATAAAGGTAGATATACAGTATGAAGAAGACAAAAATAACGCTATATGTTTTACAAGGGAGGTAACCTCTGTGATATAGTTCTACATATACATGTAGTCGGTAATTTGGCCGTCGTCGGCGGATCACAAAATACATGCAGAATCAAAACACAGTTCTGAAAACTGTTTATGTTATTAAACTCGAATGGATTTGAGTTAATTCAATTTTGTTTGTCACTCAGGAAGAAGTAAGAATGCAAGTATATGATAAATAGAATATGATATGCCTGTTTTCATATTATACCCTTAATCAGCCTTCATATAAAAAAAGGCATATCATTTTCTCTATGTCCGACACAAAACACTCGTGTCCCCAGAGGCTGTATTACATGACTGCCCATGCAATACAACTTTGTGACGTCACTGCGTAAACACAATATTATTATTTTATTTGCGTGATATTTTTATCAAATCTGTTTGCTTGCATTCCGAATAGTAAAACCATCATAGTTTCTGAAAATTAAATTGAAATTCAGAAAAAAATATAATTGAGTTTACGTAATTTTCACTAGTGACTTCAAGTCTTGGGTTTCTTTGAATTTATTACTGCAGTTTCTAAAATGGAAGGGTATCATAAGAACAATTATTATAATTTTAAAGTTGTAATAAAATAAGATAAATACCCTTTCATACATTTTAAATGAAGTTCACTATCGGTTTACTATATTTTGTGAACCTCTGGTTGAATTTTTGTGTTGTTGGTGTGTCGAATTGAGAAACATTTGGAAGAAAACAGAACTTTCGTTTGACAAAAAAAAAAGAGAGACTCACAATACCGATATGTATCATTTTCCTCATACGGAAAGTACAAGTGGTGTCTGTAATTGCAGTTATTATATTTTAGCATCTGTCCGTTTACTTCCATTTATAGTATTGTTATGCTCATATTCTATGTTGTTACGTGTAAGATTTTTTTATAACCGATACGTCCTTGTTATTTAATGTAACTTGCTGCGTAATTCGAACTTCAATTAATACTAAAACAAAACTGTATATTTTCAATTAATTTAATTATCATCATCATCATATCATTCTCACAAATCATCAGCTTCAGCTCATGAAACATTATCATCATAATCATATATCACCATCATCATCTCACAAAGTATCATCATCATCATCTCTCAAAATATCATCATCATAATCTTACAAAGTATTATCATCATCTCACTAAGTATCATCATCATCATCATCTCACAAAGTATCATCATCATCTCGCAAAGTATTATCATCAGCTCACTAAGTATCATCATCATCTCACAAAGAATCAGCATCAGCTCATAAAACATCATTATCATCATTCTCACCATCATCATCAAAATCATCTCACAAAGCATCATTTCACAAAGCATCAGCATCAGCTCATCAAATATCATCATCATTATCTCATCAATATATATCACAATAACGATTGAATAAGAATGTGTTTAATTATTGGTCAAACCAATACCATAGAGAGATGCAGGAAGCAAAATAACCATAATGCTAAAGATATGTCGATTCCCGGCTTCTGCATTGTTTGACTAGAGGGCGCCGAAGTCCTTCGTTGATTCGTGTGATGACAGCAGAACGGAAATTGTCCGGTGTTTTCATTTCTGGATAAAACTTCAGAACATAATTCTTTAACACATCTTTTCTTCTCCATCTAATTCCAGTTTTCCTAACATTCCACCACCGTTCCAACTATATTGCAATCTCAGTCCTCCTGGTCCAAACAGTTCTGGAAATAGCCGCTCGCACAACAACTTCCCGAAATTTCCCGCAAACTATCTAAGATTTCGTCGTCAATCGCCAGGTCCTCTGGCACAAACATTTCTAGATTGGGATCTGCATCCTCGTGATTGATTGCCACTGCCATCTGCTGATTTCTGTGGATAGCCTCCAGTGCTGTATCTGTTTTGATTTCAACGGATGTCATCCGCCTCTCTAACGTAGTGAGCTTCCGGGTTAGATTCCGGATCCCGGAAAGGATTTCCCCCAACATCCCAATGACCTGCTGGCTGGCTCCGTTGTGTTGAGGGGTGACTGGATGAGGGGTGGCTGACTGGTGTTGAGGAGTGGCTGGCTGACTGGTGTTGAGAGGTTGCTGACAGAGGGGTGGCTGGCTGACTGGTGTTGAGGGGTGGCTGGCTGACGGCTGGCTGACTGGTGTTGAGGAGTGGCTGGCTGACGGCTGGCTGACTGGTCTTGAGGAGTGGCTGGCTGACTGGTGTTGAGAGATTGCTGACAGAGGGGTGGCTGACTGGCGTCGAGGGGTGGCTGGCTGACGGCTGTCTGACTGATGTTGAAGGGTGGCTGGCTGACGGCTGGCCAACTGGTGTTGAGGGGTGGCTGGCTGACTGTTGTTGAGGAATGGCTTGCTGACGGCTGGCTGGCTGATGTTGAGGGGTTGCTGACAGAGGGGTGGATGACTGGAGTCGGCCGATGGGCATGCATGAATGATGAGGGGTGGTTGGTTGTTGTTGAGGGGTTAAAGGCGGGTAGATATATTGTGCCCCTGGACGCTCAAGCAGCTCCACGGCAGGCTCAAGAACAGCAAAGGATCTCGGCGGCGATCCACGAGAGAGCACTCGTCCTGGAGGCTTTGTCTGTTAAATGAAAAGAAAAACTTTAGATCATTCAGTTAGAGTCAGCGTAACTTGATATTGAAGTCTGGTGTATTACTTATGTTTGTTATAAAGTTGTAAAATCTGATAATCAAAACTTTTTTTTCGAATGACTGTTTATTACCAAAGAAGGCAACTGCGTATATACCGGTACGCAAAAAGGTAATAATTATGTGAATATCAAAAGTTCTAATAGACATAAAATATTTTAGTAATTTTTGTTACTTAAAGATGCTCCACCGTCGACAGAGCATAAATGATATTCATCATTTGAACAATAATTGGCGTTTAATCGTGTATATGTATGGGTACAGAGTCAATATTATACCTGCTTAATCGTATTGATCAACGATTTGATATTTCAACGATATTAATAAAAATACTTAACAATGTCGTGGAATTTGTCAATTTTTTACGTTATATGGCGTTATATGTTTCATAAGAAATGTAGAACAATACGTTTATGATATATTTTGCTTCTTGGTTATGTAAAAAAATTGCCTGATTTAAGTTACAGGTACGTATTTTGGTCATTTGCAATCCGTTATTTTCGGACAATATTGTCAAATACTTCTCAAATTTAAATTCAGTTTTAAAAATTAAATAGAATTGTCCCCTCGATGAGTTGTGGGCATCAGAAAACCAGTTTTGGATGAACTGGTCTTGGAGCCTTTGTTTTGAATAGTGTTTGAAAAACATCTTAGGCATGATAATTTTATTATGAAATATATGTATATTGTTATGTATGACACTAAATACATGTAGTTATGAGATAAGGGAGATAACTCCTATAGTTTTTTTTTATCAATACATCCTATAAAGGTCATATCATTAATCTAGGTTATAGAACTTTCTAGAATATAATCATGTATAAACAAATATGTTTGTAAACATGTTGATTTTAAGTAGAGATCTAGAATGATCTATTTCCAGAAAGTTATGTGTGTTTATTTGTTTACTGCTTTTAGTTAGATATTTCTAGAAGTAGAAGGTTCTCCAATATTCTTGAATTAGGGTTAAGCTATATATACTCAAACTGCCCAAGGCTAATCAGAACTATAATGAGACCTGTAATAAGACATATCAAGAATTGTACAGCGCCATATAAGATTCTATTGGGAGAGCTATTGTGACTTTATCTGTGGATTATTACAACACTTTGTGTGGATTTATTCATATTGCCTGGAACTTTACAAATCATCGGTGGACATTCAATTTCCTTGTGGATTTGTGATTATTGTGAATTTGAAACCTGGAAGGATCAAGGATTATACCAGGACATTCGCATACAGATAAGTTACACTTTAAATCATCGTATTACTCTTGTACCACCACCAATTACTTTAGATATTGTAAACCATCTCTGTATAATATTGTATATATAATTAAATTGTGTTTTGAATTTAGCTGCTGGTTTCTCCTTTCTGTTATTCGTTAATGTAACAGAATATCAAGGATGTATTAGTGAGAAGGATTCGTCTCTGTCTCGTTACACTACTAAACACCACGCGAGACGCCTATGAACCTATGAACCGGGGATATTGTCTTATCGAGTCAAACGAAACACCAATGTAAAGTTTATTAAATTTCACTACGTTTATTACTAGCTTTAAGGACGGAAGATTTAGAAGATATGTCTTAAATTTTCGTTCTTTACCATGTATATCTTGTTTTAAAGGAATACTATAAACCACTGCGTTACACGTACATGCAGATCTACATGTGTACTTATGTCTGTCGATAGATCTCGAAAAATAAAATGGTGAAATCGTTCAGTTTTCATGCTGTAGAGTTTATTGTTTACTTTTTCAGTCGTTTTTATTCCATGGGCTGCTATATGAAATCTCAAATTGAAGTGATATTACTTTTAAATATTTTGAATACATGTTAGACTTTTTAGACACGGACACATTACGCACGGCTTCGAGAATCCTAAAAAAGTTTTGTTTAAAAATATCATAAAAAGTAACTATTTACTGACTCATTTGGTTTCGATTCCGTAATTACAGTACTTGACTGGAATAATTTTCAAGATTAAACCTTTAGTTGAAATAGTTCTTAGAACCATTTTTGTTTCTGAATAAGTCAACTTCCATTAATGTTTACCTGTGTACGACATTCATATATGTAAGATATATTTCTAGGTATGATCGTGGATATTTTATTTCCATTTGCTTTCACATCTTCATTTTAAAAAATGGAGGTATCAATAAAACACCTAGAGCATAGATATACGGGTTTCCATAATTCAAATCACAATCCAATTAACGGATGTCCTAACCTGCTTGACAATAGCAAATACTCGATATAGTCCACCGAATAGCAAATTGTCCGCGGCTAGGTAATTACAGGTGAGTTCGATGAATGGCGCTGTGTACAGGTAAACAACATCCTGATCCAGGTATTACTTAACAATCAAATCAAAGGCATGGTTATATCTATATCAGTGTAACCTCGTATATCGATTAAAATTTGAAAGCGACCGCACGGTCTGAAAAGAATAGTTTGTTTGTTTTGTAATCTGATTAAAATACAGATCCTCATTATCACTACGTTTGATAAGAGGATCTGAGAACATCCCATTAGGGGTCACGTCAAGATGACCTTTTGAAATGGCCAATCAAATTGGCACTGCCAGAATCTTGACTGGGGACGAAATAGTTTGATAAAGCTGTCCAAATTATTTTCGTGTGTGTAGCCATCTCGCCCGAAGTGCACAACAAAGCTTATTATATATGTATACTGGGTCGAAAAGACATTTTTATCCCCCGCCCAACGAAGTTGGCGGGGGATATACAAATGGGTTCCGTCCGTCCGTCCGTCCGTCTGTCCGGAGCATAACTCTAAAACCAGTAGAGATATTTCCACGAAACTTCATACACATATTGGTATTATGGTCTAGTAGTGCCTTTTGCTAATTTTAGGTTTTCAGTTTTTGCATTTTTTCCGTAACCATGGAAACATTGCTGAAAATATCATATTTTTGTACCAGGTTCGTTTCCGGAGCATAACTCTAAAACCAGAAGAGATATTTCCACGAAACTTCATAGACACATTGGTCTTATGGTCTAGTAGTGCCTTTTGCTATTTTAAGGTTTTCACTTTTTGTACTTTTTTCTGTAACCATGGAAACATTGCTGAAAATGGTAGATTTTTGTGTAAGAATCGTTTCCGGAGCACAACTCTAAAACTAGCAGAGATGTTTCCATGAAACTTCATAGACACATTGTTCTTATGGTCTAGTAGTGCCTTTTGCTATTTTTAGGTTTTTCCTGGTTTTTTTCATACACATAAGTCTCCACAATCAAACTTACTTCAGCTTTGATATCTCCATTGGCGGGGGATCTGAATGACTATGTCCTTGTCAATTGATGTTGTTAGGTGTAGAAACTGCATTTGCTCTGAAGTACACGTGGTATAAAGGTCATCTGGACGTGACCCCTTATGGGATATTGAACGGAGTGGTTATAAGGATCTGTGTTTTAATCAGATTGTTTGTTTTGCTAATATCTCATTACTTTGATCTTTTATAATAAAAAAAATAAATTCTTTCTATCACATGTTGAACGTTTTACGGTACCGTGATAAATGTATCTCAATTAATTCGGTTAGCAACACACAATACAATGTTGTAATGATAAATCATCGGTGTGTATGTACGTCAAGCATCATCTAACTGTCAAATTGTATACATTTTAACTATCTATCTACTGTTGGTTGTATATCTACTATTATATAACCTTTAGGGTTATCTAGTCACGAATCTCTAGTCATAAGTGCGTTTTCACTTTAAAAGTTATCCTGTATGATGTCTACTTTATCATAAATGTTTTGTATGTAATTGCCCCGTGCGGGACCTTGATTGGTTTGATGGGTCAGAGATGCCTACGACATATTTAAAGACCTCTACGACAGGTATATTCGTCCTTGATGCTTTAATCATGGATTTCTTGAATTGTTACATAACATTTCAATTTACAGTCTCAAACATTGGAATTCACAATGTATCAAAGATACAAACTACAAGAAAATATTATCTTATTAAAACTTATTCGTCGAGCTCATTGACAAAAAAATCCGAAACTTTCTGTGTGGATTTTCTTTCATAATTACACGAAAATACCTGCAATTAGAGCATAAATCAACCATCGAATTTCACACTTTAAGCGACATGCATTTACATTCGAGCCAAAGTTATCGTACGAATGACTTGACTCAAAAGTAATCATAAAAATAGTTGATCGGCTTTTCCTGTGACCATCGATGTAAGTGATAGCAGATCAGTTATAGTAGGGCTATAAGCCACGGACTGTTATATAACGTCACTTCCGCTTTAGTGCTAGAAAAATGTATAATCGGGGCGGTCAGAAAATTTGACCCCGATATCAACAGCTTACAGGTTATTCCGGTCGCGCGCGATACGGAGAGGTTTTTACACGTGCTAATAAAGCTATTTCCAGCATAAACTGAAATCATCGTTTTATGACTGCACAAATCCTTGAAGAAAAATAATGATTCATCTGCTGCTTTCATAGATACATATTACCATTTGTTGCATTGGAGAAAAAAATTACATCCACTGGTCCGCCTCCTAAACCCGGCACATCCTTAAACGATTTTGCCTCTTAATTAAATATAATAGGACGGAATACAAAAAACAAACCAAACCTTAAATGGATTTTGATTTGATGTAAAGAAGGGAATTACACAGTGTTCTATGTTTTTTTTTATTTGTTAGACCTCCATTTATTTATTTTTTGATACATGAATATATATTATATAAGTTATGAAAGCTGAATAATTAGTTGGCGTTTTCATTTGTATGCGAGATGGTTTATGCTACATGTATGCGACTTACCTAATTCGAATACATTATTGTTGAAAAGAACCATTTTAAACAGACCTTAAACAGACAATTATCATATCGAAACACATCGCTTTATGTCACAAATCATCTTAACTTGAAACATTGCATGTACAATATTAACGAATCGGTTTTCGTTACAGTGATTTTTTAATTTCATTGTCTATACAAACCCGAGGAATTGACTACAGATGAAAAGTTTCATATTAGATGTGTCATATAAATACTATAATTGATGTAAAATTCAAGGTATATAGCCGTTCATGCTAGTTAGCGAAATATACATCTCAATATTCCATCTACACGGGCAAATTCTGTCAGACCCCGCCCACTCGAAATGCAATACGTCAATCAAGCATTTGTTATGATCACTGATTGCTCAGCCAATCAAAATCGTTTTGCCCGCCGAGCAGTGAGGAACAAACTATTTACCGTTACAGGTTTTGTTAAATAATATGCATATACATGTATACGGATACATTGATATAGAAATATGTACATTTATAATTAATACGTATTTTGTACGTATCAAGGATTGTCCCCTCTTCTCTCTGCTGATATGTACAGTAACATATATATTATTATGCTTTCTTAGTTGTGTAGGAAAAGATAAATCAATAATAATCAGTGTACAGTATGTTGGCCATGCTGGATTTTTGTTTAACTAAAATTTTCCCAATCATAAACTTTTTAATTGGCAACATTTTTGAAACGTTGTATTCCACTTTTTTATCTGCATTCGAGGCAGAAACATATTTTAGATATATTAAGAGCCCAAAGTAATGCACATGTATGATTTATCAAATTCACTTGAAAGCATAGAAAGTGATAACTTTCCAGTGATCGTCGGAATAAGTAATAGCACGTCAATGGTAGTACGTACATGCAGATTTCTGCTAATGACAAGATTACATTACTACCAAATTAGGGTTAATTAATGAGCCAATCAGAAGGTCAGTCATTTTGACCTAGATATCGACAACTTACTGTTGTTATTAATTGTTCACTGCTGATGAATTCTACTAATATCAAAACATCAAGAAATCTATGCAGATATATCAAAATTCTGTTAAAAAAAAAAGAGACAGTGATGGCCAATCAGAAAGCTTCTCTCGTACTGGTAGATTACTAATAAGCCCCATCTACCGGTATCATTTACCTGGATTATAGCCTGCGATTGGACACGTTTTTTCTAAGTAATCCCGCTATGTCACGACGAAAGTTCACAACTGATCCTTTGGTTAAGCTGGAAATATTTCGATATCAGAGACGCTTGATGAACTTAAGAGACACTTGGGGTATCCTGCGGTCTAAAAATATGAATGTGTCGAGAAAAGTGATTCGTTATTGGTCAGAGCAGTAGCATAAAGGAATTCATGAAGTTGGAGATACAGAAAAACGAGTACCATTGCGGCAGATCACAACCAATGACTTAAACAGAGTACAGACATTATTTAGTGAAGATCCAACTAGATCAAGCTCAGAGATCCACAGAGAGTTGAAGGAGAACGGGAATACCATGTCCTTGAGTTCGGCAAAGCGCGCTATTCGTTTAGCAGGATACACGAGTACAACACCAAGATACTGTCAAATGATTCGACATGTGAACAAGGAGAAAAGGGTGAACTTTTGCAAAAGGATGCTAGAGGCTGATGAACATTTCAGTGACGTCATATTCTCTGATGAGTGCACTGTTCAACTCCACACTACCAAAATGACATTTTACAGGCCTGTCGACAGTGCACGGGGACCTATTTCGAAGCCCAAGCATCCACTCAAGATCCATGTGTGGGCAGCAATAAGCAAACGTGGTGCTTCACGCATTCTGGTGTTTGACGGCATTATGGATGGACCTTTTTTCGCCGACGCCATCTTCAAGGATACTTTCCCAGATAGCCACAGGTTCCAACAGAATAACGATCCAAAGCACCGTTCTCGTGTGGCCAAGGATTTCATGAGAGACAACGGCATCAACTGGTGGAATGATTGGCCTTCCGGTGAGTCTTTATATATTGGTATACAGCAAAAACAGTTTTGCGATATTTTTTTTTAATTATTATAATTGTCCTACCATTTGAAATTTATTAAATTTAATCCCAGAATCATGTTTCGCAGAGTTCCGTTTTATTACAGTGGTAAACAAAAGTTCGATAGGCAGTCATTTTTTTTTTAAATATTAATGTTTACATTGCGGATTTTTGGGGTTGGATTTCAGTTGAGCAGCATACTATAAGGAGAATTTCTTTCGTCTAGAGATGGCTCATTAGCTTCCACATGGAGACTCTTCACAGGTTTTGTTCGAAAAGCTTCAAGTGCGAGACGCAGTCCCTGATTCTGTATAGGGTCAAGCATCTGTAGATAGGAGCTGCGAGCCGATCCATAGACAATGGAGCCGTAGTCAAGTTTTGATCTAATAAGTGCCCGATAGATACGTAGAAGCATTTCACAGGGATCCAAATTAGACAAGGTCTGGTTGTGACAAGTTATATTGTAACAATTAAATAATAGATAGCCTGGTTGGTATTTTCAACTATTTAATTTAAACCTCATTGATTTTTAATTGTTTAGGTCATAGCTGAACATATTGTTCGGCTACTTAATGGCAGTGATGATGGACCAAAGTGTAGAGCAGAGAAAGAAGTCGTGGTCGGTTCAATGAATGCTGTCCTAATGTGACATACACTTTTCATGCGAAAAAGGTAGGAAATATGTTACTATTCTCATTTAAACAATCTGCCATTATTGCTATTTTCTTATTCTATTTGGTGATAATCGTATTTTCAAAATGTACTTGTTCTAATTTAAGATATTTGCTTTCTGGTAAAAATGTTAAAAGATAAGTAAAAGAATGTTCTTAAAAGCATTGTGGCTAAAGCAGAGTTAAAGGTTCTCATTTACAGTGTTCAGATCATCAACAAAAAAACAAAAACAAAATTAAGAGCAATGTACTACATTAGTTGATCTATGAGCTGTAGAACGTAGGAAGATGTTTAGTTAGGATTTCTTTGGTCTTCAGATATCAACAAAACTTGAGGTATCCTTAAAAACTTAAAAAGATTTAAGCAGACAAAAGGCATCAATTCTTTTATGCATTGTACTCCAAACAGATTCCGACACTGAGACGCCTACAGTCACTCCCACTCCTCCAACCAAGAGGAATGATGTGAATCTATGTTAGTTAGAATACAATGGTTGGTAGGGAGGTGGGCAAAACGTGAATGTATATTTTTATTTGACATACATAGTGATAAAGTTTATATGTAATCTATTTTAATTCATTTTAAAAAATAAAGTTTATTATGTAAGTGATGTTTTCTTTAAGAAATTGATTATTGATTTCAGATCTCGCATAGCAACTCTTCCAGCTGCTCCGTTCACCCTTTCCAAGCAGGAAAGGGAGAAGGCAGATGCCAGGTTGAAGATAGTGAGAGTGCCAATAGATTTTGGAGACATGCCATCTTCCTTATTTGGGAATGGATAAAGGTAACCATTTGGAGCAATATTTGTTAGTTTTTAGCTGGTGGGGTCATAAATTCGTCTACATCTGTCTTCTCTTTGGGTATCGGGTTTTGTTTGTACTGAAATGTGGTTTCCAAACGAGTCAATATGATTGAAACTTTATACATGAAATGTACAGTTTATCAGGGGCCTGGAATTATTCGGAAAGTGAAGTGATCATGTGTTCTGAAAATGTAATTTGAATGGTAAAAACCAGGGGAAAATGTTACTTTTGACACTAATTTTAGCTTTTGGTCTGCCACTCGCTTATCAAAATGAATTCTTAAAGCATTCTTCTTGGGATGATAATAAAAAAGAACCACAGTTCAAAATTACAGAATTTATAATCAGTATTGTAAGCTTGATTTTTTTTATCAGTATTGTAAGTTTGATTTTGTTCAGATCTTCACTTCTGGAGTGCTGCGTTATATCCTTCAGGACTGCCTTGGGGTACGCCAACGTGAGACTATACATGTGTTTTTAAAATGTTTGGAAGGCATGTACTCTAGACAGTTGTCATTGATGGACATGGATGACATGGAGACCACGTGGCATGGGTGTCTGTCCTTGATGGAAAGGGACTTTCCATGTGCTATTCAGGCACATAATATTAGTTAAAAATAATAGTTAATATTCTTCATTATTATTTATCAAGATTTTTATTGATATTTTCAGAAAAAAAAACAAATATCTAACATGAAATCTATTGTCAAATATCTGAAACAGTTCTCAAACCAGTAAACAAAACTGCTCCTGATAATAAGAAAGTTGTTTGTTTACAAATATTAATGAAATTAGTACTTTTTGGCCTATTTTCATTTTTATTCCAATTAGATATGATAATCAAAATACATATAAATTAATGGTGACATTAGAGAGTTCAAACGACGAAAATTCATAAGATGAAGACAAAAAGATGCTAACTCCAGTAACCTATCTAATTACCATAAAATGTTTTCCTACATCTATTATTATTTCTTCTTTGGGTGTTGTAATGCATATTATGCATCATTTACCTGAGGCTGTTCGGGCCCGTTTTCAACTTTTGGATTGTCCCGTTCAAACGTCTAAACTCAGCTATGAGCAAGGCAATTGGAAGCACCCGTTACCCAGAGCTGGCTGCCATCAAGCACATGAAGGTGAGGTTTTATTATACTACAATTATTACTATCAGATAAAATGACTATAAATAAGTTTATACACTGACAAGCTGATAACATTCCATAATAAATATCATCCTTGCTAGTCACAGGCATAAAACAAACACAGAGGTAAAAATGCTGATATTTATATGATCCTTTTGATTTGTTAGATTTTGTAAAAAAAATCTCATTATCTATCACTACAAACAAAACTACTGTATTTTAAGCATAGCTTTTTATACCCATATTACAGACATCTTATAAGAACCTTGAGAGGAATAAAAATTCCTACGTTATAACCATGAATTTGTTGTAAACCTGTTCGTTATAAACGTGTTTTACTGTATTGAAATCATTTGATAAACATTTTTACACGTTTCTGTCTTCAATATACAATATGCCCAACTCAAATCATTTAATATATTACAGATCCAGTGGCTATTATGCGAGCTGCAGGGTACCTCGCCATGTCGGAGCCAGACCAAGAGTCCACAATGGATGAAGAAATCCATCTGACCGGTGGGAGGACCTTCATCAGGAACATGACTAATACGGAGGAAGCAGGAGTCCAGGAGGTGTACCACCAGCGGGGTGTTGCCCTGGACAGCAAACGTAGCGTCACTGTCCGCCACTACGCAAAGCGGTTTGTGCTCAAGCTGGGGAACACGACAACTTACAGAGCAGCAATGCGGAGTGGCCCGGTCTGACGAAGAACTGTGATAACGCTAGAGGGATTGTCACCACCTCTTGTGCATGTCTGGGAGGGAGATAATTTTTGGCTGCCAACCTTACCAGTGTAGGAAATCTGCGCAAACTGATGTTCTAAGGCAACAAACATTGACTTTTAATTAATAAGCTGATTCTTTAAAACTTGACGTTTAATATTTTTTGAGCAGTGATTGATAATATATAACTTTGGAAGACTGTAAATGTGATACATATTGTCAACCATTCTAATTGAGATAAGTAGTGATCGTGCTCCAGATATTTTTGAAGTATTTCGGTAATTAAATTTAATATTTTACCTGTGTATGCATCTGACTGTAGTACTGTAGTTACAGTACATGTATATTATCAAAACAACTGTAAGTCACAAAGTAAGATTAACCAAAATAAAGCATATCTGTTGCTATGTCGTTTTTGTTACCAAACCAAGTTTTTTCCTTAATGTATATTCACTATATCTTGCAAAAGACTTGATTCATTTAAATCATTTCGTTCAATGCATAAATCGACCTTCGGTTAACGTAGACAGCACCGCATTGTCAAACGTACGTAGACAGCACCGCATTGTCAAACGTACGTAGACAGCACTTTTTTTAGGAAGCAATATAGGAAAGCTTGACGAATTGTTCTGTTCACAGTTCGCTAGCATAGTTCTTATTACAATTCATGTTTTAAGAATGATAATTTAAATGTTTTCACATTCAATTCATGAAAGGGCCACTAGGCTATTTTTCCGAAACAAAAATTAAAAGTTCCAAACACCACACAAATTCAATTCTATATAGATGTATTTACATGCATTGAGATTCATGTCTCTGCTTTGCCGTCTGGCGCAGTAATAGTCAAGTGACGCCTGGTATTTAGGGCGACGTCGGGAAACATTATAAGACCTCAGTAATGAAAATTAACATTTTTAATATTTTAATACGGTTGTTTAGAAGGTGTGGTGGAACTTGTCCTAATGCTAACAAGTTTTTCGTCTAATACGGATATACTTGAACAAGTTTATGAAATACAAGCGTAATATTTCGGTTAAAACTGCACGTTTTGTTTATACAGTTCCACAAATATCCCCTAAGTAAAGCCTAACAATTTGTTACAGTACCTCCCATGTACGAACAGTAATACTACAAGTAGGTCATATCAACTAGCTAGCTAATACTTAGGCTATATATAGATAAACGTATATATCACCGAACATCTGAAACCTCTCTAGACTTGCACTATTCAGTACTAGTCTCGTTCAACCAAAATTTTGGACAGTGAATTTCAAGAGACGAAATTACGAAAGCCTATACGTGCCATGTATTGTTTTCTACAAGATAACTAACGTGATATCTGGGATGAAGGGCCACCATGTTTGTTCAAATAAAGGACCTTGACCTTCATTCAAGATAACTGTGGTCAAAATTCACATAATACCGGACACTATTCTCGAGGTACAGTTAGCTATGTCTCGTATCAGAAATCTAGTTGCTCATTTACCAGTCGGTTTTGTTTTACCGGACACCGAATGCTTTCAAGCGTTCAATACAACGAAAGATTTCATTGGATAATCATACAACATTCTAATAAAAAGATCGGATTCGAAATGGTATGAGTAATATAAGTCCAGACACCCGTCATATATTATCGGACATCTCAGCAGGCATGGATAAATGTGATACAGAGAATAAACGTGTGACATTCTTTTTAAGAAATGTATGGTTTTGTATACCATGACAATATCTCGTTCATTTACTGTAAACATTCTATTTTAGATCGACTAATACCCATGGTTTGGTAAAACTGGCGCAGAGTAAACTTGGCCTTCAGACACATGAATTTTATAAGATTTGTGTTAACGTTCTGATATTTTTGACTTTTTAATAACAGTTTCTGTGATGCATATACGTCGATTAATTAGCTGAAGATAACATATATCCTGTACAAAGAATAATTTGTTGTGTGTGCCAATTTATTGTGTGCCGATCCGGAATAATCGGCTAGGTCGATTCGACTTAATAAATCAGTATCATATAGCAGACGACGCTGGCGTTAGTAGGCAAGACGTATGCAAGGTCTAGGCCACAGTGCTAGTCTGGACGGCATTTCAAAGGCTATACAGAAATGATAATGTAATGATTAATTGTCTTAATTATGGACCATTGTAATGATGTGTTTGATGTAAAGTTTTAAATGTTTGAATGCCACAGAATGGTCCATTTAAGATTTTTCCCTGTGCGTAATCTGTACCTGAGACTGGGGAGAGTCACGTAGTGTTGTAAAACCTGAGGCTTGCCGACGGATATATATCAATTTGTAATGTCTATGGTAAAATATCCCTATCGTTAAAACCCATATATATGAAAGTTTTTTCTCTCATACCTCGACGTTTTTAGAATTTAACATTTTATATAACACTATTTTCCCGCCATTTTGAAGTACAAGCACAAAACAAATCGTGACTGGAAATCATATTCTCCATTCATGAAAATTGCGTTATGTATGTAGCTTTGTGAAAATAATTAAGCTTAACTTTTATATTGCAGCAAAACCATAGTTTACACCACAGCGTCACGAGGTTTTATTTAAACACGAGTAGCTATATATGAATAGAAATATGTATTTCAACATCTCAATGTAAACAATTATTTCATGCTTTTACACTGTTCATCTGAAAATCTATTTCACTGGCTAAGCTTTATTATTTAGAATTAGTTTTAGACAGTTTCTTGAGAGCTCTATCTTTTTTTCAGTTCTTCTTTTTTTTCCCTTTTTTGACTTGGATCTCGCGTTTTTGTTCAACTACTTCGTCACTCGTAAGTAATCTGTGTGAGGTGTTTCTTTTTTCAGCGAGGACTCTGCACGCTCTGGGGATGGTTTGGGAGGCAAAAACAGTTTTTCAATTTCGGAATTCCATATAATGTGGTCTGCGGGTTCAACATTCACTTCAAGTTGGTCGGTACTCAACAAATTGAGCAGTAATTCCGGGTGCTCAATCTCGGGTGGAGATAGCAGAGGAGAAACCGAAGGATGTGAAAAATCAGAACCTAGAGAAACTTCTTGTACAGATGCATCAAGAGGATGAATTTCCAAAGACACGGAAGAGACGATAGTAGACGATGGACTCGGTGTATGTGAGGGTGTATGAAGATCGACGACAGGAGATGGAACTGTCAGAAGTGATGCGGAAGGAATTTTGATAGAAGAAATGCCGCTGGAAGATGGATTTTCCATGAGGTTTGGTGCAAAACAGGGGGGAGCAGAGATATCGATGGAGGACTGCGTACATCTTTTCTATTCTTCCTAAATGACTTTATCCTTCCTAATGCCTCCCTTGGCACCGCCTCATTTTTGGCCTTGAGTTGAGCGTTCGCCCCTGTGAGGAAGGCTCTGGGTTCTGTCCCCTGGCCGAGACACACCAAAGTCTATAAAAGTGGTAGTTTCTGCTCCTGCTCAGCGCTCAGCAAAAAGGGAGTGGGACGACTGGTTCGCCCGTTGTCAGTATAATGTGACCGGGTGGGGTGTGTTGCTTGGTGTCTTTGGCGGCATGCTCCAGTGAAATAGCACTATAAAAAGGGCAAAAGTTCCACTATACAAGAAGACACAACATGAATATACCGCAGTCTCCCGAAACACGCACCTCGCACAACATACACACAACACACCGCATACATGGGAGGCCGTCCTTACATGACCATAGCTGTTAATAGGACGTTAATTAATCAAACAAACAAACATGAGGATACTGGGCGATCCGTTGGTTTTGATGGGGCGTAGGACTCTTTAGAGATGGCATTAAGGTTGAACGGGAAATTTCCGCATACCCTAAACCCATTCTGTATGTTTTTGACAGTAAATGACGAATCCCACGCACACTTCACGAGGCCCGGGAGAATTCCATTTTAAGACAGAATTGAGTTGGTTTTGAGCCATATAATCAGAACCTTCGGTGTTATATGCATTACTGAATTGGGCCAATTTGTTTGTTTGTTTGTTTGATTTATTAACGTCCTATTAACAGCTATGGTCATGTAAGGACGGCCTCCCATGTATTCGTAGTGCTGCGTGTATGTTGTGCGAGGTGCGTGTTTTGGGAGACTGCGGTATATTCGTGTTGTACCGCCCCCCATCAAAACCAACGGATCGCCCAGTAATCCCATGTTTGTTTGTTTGATAATTAACGTCCTATTAAACAGCTATGGTCATGTAAGACGGCCTCCCATGGTATGCGGTGTGTTGGTGTGTATGTTGTGCGAGGTGCGTGTTCGGGAGACTGCGGTATATTTCATGTGTGTTTCTCTTGTATAGTGGAACTTTTGCCCTTTTTATAGTGCTATTTCCACTGGAGCATGGCTCGCCAAAGACACCAAGCAACACACCCACGCGGTACATTATACTGACAACGGCGAACAGTCGTCCACACTCCTTTTTGCTGAGCGCTTGAGCAGGCAGCAGAAAACTACCATTTTTATAGACTTTGGTGTGTCTCGCCAGGGGACAAGAACCCAGAGCCTTCTCACAGGGGCGAAGCTTCAACTCAAAGGCCAAAAATGGAGGCGGTGCCGAAGGGAGGCATTAGGAAGGATAAAAGTCATTTAGGAAGAAATAGAAAAGATGTACGCAAGTCCTCCAATCGATATCTCTGCTCCCTGTTTTGGCACCTCTAAACCATGGAAAAATCCATCTTCCTAGCGGCATTTCTTCCTATCAAAATTCCTTCGCATCACTTCTGACAGTTCCTCTCCTGTCGTCGATCTTCATACAGCCTCACAATACACCGAGTCCATCGTTACTTCGTCTCTTCCGTGTCTTTTGGAAATCATACCTTTGATGCATCTGTACAAGAAGTTCCTCTAGGTCTGATTTTTCACATTCCTTCGGTTTCCTCCTCTGCTATCTCACCCGAGATTGAGCACCCGGGAAAACTTCGATCTGCTCAATTTGGTTGAGTAAACCGGACCCGAAACTTGAAGTAATGTTGAAATCCCGCAGACCACATCTATAAATCTGGAAAATTCGAAATTGAAAAAACTGTTTTTGGTGCCTCCAAACCATCCCCAGAGCGTGCAGAGTCTCAGCTGAAATAAAAGAAGAAAACACCTGGCTTGACCGAAGAATTCTACTTACCGAAGTGACGAAGTAGTTGAAGCAAAAAACAAGGCGAGACAAGTAAAAAGGAGAAAAAAGACTAAGGAAAGATAAAACGAAAAAAGATGGAAGAACGAAAAAAATAGGCTCTACGAAACTGTCTAAAATAATTTTAAATAATAAGCCTTAGGCCAGATGAATAGAATTTTTCAAGATGAACAGTGTTAAAGCATGAATATAATTTGTTTACATTGAGATGTTCTGAAATACATATTTTCTTTCATATATAGCTACTACATGTTTAAATAAACTCGTGACGCGTGGTGTACAACCTATATTTTGTGTAATATAAAAGTTAAGGCTTAATTAATTTTCACAAGCTCATCTTATAACGGCAATTTTCATGAATGGAGAATAGGATTTCCCAGTCACTAGCATTTGTTTTTGTGCTTGTACTTCAACTTTGTTTGTTTGTGTTTGTTTGTTTGATTAATTAACGCCTATTAACAGCTATGGTCATGCAAGGACGGCTTCCATGTATGGGGTGTGTTGCGTGTAATGTGTGGCGAGGGCGTGTTTTTTGGGAGGACTTGGCGGTATACCAGTGTTATGACTTTCTTGTATAGTGGAACTGTTTGCCCTTTTTAAAGTGCTATATACTGAAAGCATGCCGCCGAAGACACCTAACGCAACACCGCCACCCGGTCACATTAAAACTGACAACGGGGCGAACGAGTCGTCCCATCCTTGTATGCTGCGCGCCTAAGCAAGCGAAGTAGAAACTACCACTTTTATAGAACTTTGGTTTGTCCTTCGCCAGGGCGAACAGAACCAGAGCTTCCTTCACAGGGGCGAACGCTCAACTCAAGGCCATAAAGTGAGCGTTTGTTGGCGTCAAGGGAGGCATTAGGAACATAAAAGTCAGTTTAGGAAGAAGATAGAAAAGATAGATCCCTAAATTTAGGTCGCCTTTACGATCATTGCATTGGGGCAGCAGGTACAATTCTAAACGCCTTCTGCAGGGCAGATTGTACTTCTCAAAATGGCGGGAAAATGTGTTATATAAATTTTAAATTCTAAAAAACGTGCAGGTATGACGAGAGAAAAAACTTTCATATATATGGATTTTAACGATAGGGATATTTTAACCATAGACATTACAAATTGATATATATCCGTCGGCAAGCCTCAGGTTTTACAACACTACGGTGACTCTCCCCAGTCTCAGATATCGATTACGCACAGGGAAAAATCTTAAATGGACCATTCTGTGGCATTCAAACATTTAAAAACTTTACATCAAAACACATTATACAATGGTCCATAATTAAGACAATTAATCATTACATTATCATTTTCTGTATAGCCTTTGAAATGCCGTCCAGACTAGCACTGTGGCCTAGACCTTGCATACGTCTTGCCTACTAACGCCAGCGTCGTCTGCTATAGATACTGATTTATTAAGTCGAATCGACCTAGCCGATTATTCCGGATCGGCACACAATAATTGGCACACACAAACAAATTATTCTTTGTACAGGATATAATGTTATCTTCAGCTAATTAATCGACGTAAATGCATCACAGAAACTGTTATTAAAAAGTCAAAAATATCAGACGTTAACACAAATCTTATAAAAATCATGCTGTCTGAAGGCCAAGTTTACTCTGCGCCAGTTTTTACCAAACCATGGGTATTATTCGATTAAAATAGAATGTTTACAGTAAATGAACGAGATATTGTCATGGTATAAACCAACATACATTTCTTAAAAAGAATGTTCAAACGTTTATTCTCTGTATCAAATTTATCCATGCCTGCTGAGATGTCCGATAATATATGACGGGTGTCTGGACTTATATTACTCAATACCATTTGTCGAATCCGATCTTTTTATTAGAATGTTGTATGATTTACAAATGAAATCTTTCGTTGTAGTTGTGAACACTTGAAAGCATTCGGTGTCCGGTAAACAAACCGACTGGTAAATGAGCAACTAGATTTCTGATACGAGACATAGCTAACTGTACCTCGAGAATAGTGTCCGGGTATTATGTGAATTTTGACCACAGTTATCTTGAATGAAGGTCAAGGTCCTTTATTTGAACAAACATAGTGGCCCTTCATCCCAGATATCACGTTAGTTATCTTGTAGAAAACAATACATGGCACGTATAGGCTTTCGTAAATTTCGTCTCTTGAAATTCACTGTCCAAATTTTGGTTGAACGAGACTAGTACTGAATAATGCAAGTCTAGAGAGGTTTCAGATGTTCGGTGATATTATGTTTATCTATATATAGCCTAAGTATTAGCTAGCTAGTTTATATGACCTACTTGTAGTATTACTGTTCGTACATGGGAGGTTACTGTAACAAATTTGTTAGGCTTTACTTAGGGGATATTTGTGGAACCGTATAAACAAAACGTGCAGTTTTAAACCAAATATTACGCTTGTATTTCATAAACTTGTCAGTATATCTATTAGACGAAAAACTTGTTAGCATTAGGACAAGTTCCACCACACCTTCCTAAACAACCGTATTAAAATATTAAAATGTTAATTTCATTACTGAGGTCTTATAATGTTTCCCGACGTCCGCCTAAATACCAGGCGTCAGTTGACTATTACTGCGCCAGACGGCAAAGCAGAGACATGAATCTCAATGCATGTAAATACATCTATATAGAATTGAATTGTGTGGTGGTTTTGGAACTTTTAATTTTTGTTTCGGAAAAATAAGCCTAGTGGCCCTTTCATGAATTGAATGTGAAAACTTTAAATTATCATTCTTAAAACATGAATTGTAATAAGAACTATGCTAGCGAACTGTGAACAGAACAATTCGTCAAGCTTCCTATATTGCTTCCTAAAAAAGTGTCTGTCTACGTACGTTTGACAATGCGGTGCTGTCTACGTACGTTTGACAATGCGGTGCTGTCTACGTTAACCGAAGGTCGATTTATGCATTGAACGAAATGATTTAAATGAATCAAGTCTTTTGCAAGATATAGTGAATATACATTAAGGAAAAAACTTGGTTTGGTAACAAAAACGACATAGCAAGATATGTTTTATTTTGGTTAATCTTACTTTGTGACTTACAGTTGTTTTGATAATATACATGTACTGTAACTACAGTACTACAGTCAGATGCATACACAGGTAAAATATAAATTTAATTACCGAAATACTTAAAAAATATCTGGAGCACGATCACTACTTTATCTCAATTAGAATGGTTGACAATATGTATCACATTTACAGTCTTCCAAATACAAAGCACTATAAAAAGCAAAGTTACTATACAAAGACCAAACATATAGTGCCGCAGTTTCCGAAATACGCACTGCCAAATACCACAACACACGCTACATGGGAGGCCGTCCTACATGCATATGCTGTAATATGGGTTAATAATCACAACACCACACGTTTATTTACACAACTGCTCATTGCGTCAAGTTTAAGAATCAGCTTATTATAAAGTCAATGTTTGTTGCCTTAGAAACCGTGTTGCGCAGATTTGTCCTACACGGTAGGTTGGCAGCCAAAAATCCCTCAGACATGCACAAGAGTGGTACAATCTCTAGCGTTATCAAGTCTTCGTCAGGGCACTCATTGCTGCTCTGAAGTGGTTCATTGGCAACACCCTTGCGTAGTGTACAGTGAGTAATTGCTTCAGGCGTGTACACTCTGGACTCTCTTCTGCTCTCCGTATTAGTCATTTCCTGATGAAGGTCCTCCACACACGGTCAGATCTATTTCTCTTCATCATTGTGGACTCTTGGTCTGGCTCCGAGCATGGCGAGGTACCCTGCGCTCGCATAATAGCCACTGGATCTGTAATATATTAAATGATTTGAGTTGGGCATATTGTATATTGAAGACAGAAACGTGTAAAAATGTTTATCAAATGATTTCAATACAGTTAAAACCGTTTATAACGAACAGGTTACACAAAAATTCATGGTTAACGTAGGAATTTTTATTCCTCTCAAGGTTCTTATAAGATGTCTGTAATATGGGGTATAAAAAGCTATGCTTAAAATACAGTAGTTTTGTTTGTAGTGATAGATAATGAGATTTTTTTTTTACAAAATCTAACAAATCAAAAGGATCATATAATATCAGCATTTTTACCTCTGTGTTTGTTTTATGCCTGTGACTAGCAAGGATGATATTTATATGGAATGTTATCAGCTTGTCAGTGTATAAACTTATTTATAGTCATTTTATCTGATAGTAATAATTGTAGTAACATAAAACCTACACCTTCATGTGCTTGATGGCAGCCAGCTCTGGGTAACGGGTGTGCTTCCAATTGCCTTGCTCATAGCTGAGTTTAGACGTTCGAACGGGACAATCCAAAGTTGAAAACGGGCCGAACAGCCTCAGGTAATAATGATGCATAATATGCATTACAACACCCAAAGAAGAAATAATAATAGATGTAGGAAAACATTTTATGGTAATTAGATAGGTTACTGGAGTTAGCATCTTTTTGTCTTCATCTTATGAATTTTTCGTCGTTTGAACTCTCTAATGTCACCATTAATTTATATGTATTTTGATTATCATATCTAATTGGAAATAAATGAAAATAGGCCAAAAAGTACTAATTTCATTAATATTTGTAAACAAACAACTTTCTTATTATCAGGAGCAGTTTTGTTTACTGGTTTGAGAACTGTTTCAGATATTTGACAATAGATTTCATGTTAGATATTTTTGTTTTTTTTTTTTCTGAAAATATCATAAAAATCTTGATAATAATAATGAAGAATATTAACTATTATTTTTAACTAATATTATGTGCCTGAATAGCACATGGAAAGTCTTTCCATCAAGGACAGACACCCATGCCACGTGGTCTCCATGTCATCATGTCCATCAATGAAACTGTCTAGAGTACATGCCTTCCAAAACATTTTAAAACACATGTATAGTCTCACGTTGGCGTACCCCAAGGCAGTCCTGAAGGATATAACGCAGCACTCACAGAAGTGAAGATCTGAACAAAATCAAACTTACAATACTGATAAAAAAAATCAAGCTTACAATACTGATTATATAATTTCTGTAATTTTGAACTGTGGTTCTTTTTTATTATCATCCCAAGAAGAATGCTTTAAGAATTCATTTTGATAAGCGAGTGGCAGACCAAAAGCTAAAATTAGTGTCAAAAGTTAACATTTTCCCCTGGTTTTTACCATTCAAATTACATTTTCAGAAACACATGATCACTTCACTTTCCGAATAATTCCAGGCCCTGATAAACTGTACATTTATGTATAAAAGTTTCAATCATATTGACTCGTTTGGAAACCAACATTTCAGTACAAACAAACCCCGATACCAAAGAGAAGACAGATGTAGACGAATTTAAGACCCACCAGCTAAAAACTAACAAATATTGCTCCAAATGGTTACTTTATCCATTCCCAATAAGAAGATGGCATGTCTCCAAAATCTAATTGGCACTCTCACTATCTTCAACCTGGCATCTGCCTTCTCCCTTTCCTGCTTGGAAAGGGTGAACGGAGCAGCTGGAAGAGTTGCTATGGCGAGATCTGAAATCAATAAATCATTTCTTAAAGAAAACATCACTTACATAATAAACTTATTTTTTTAAAATGAATTAAAATAGATTACATATAAACTTTATCACTATGTAAAATCAATAAAATATACATTCACGTTTTCCCACCTCCTCCTACCAACCATTGTATTCTAACTAACATAGATTCACATCATTCCTCTTGGTTGAGGAGTGGGAGTGACTGTAGGCGTCTCAGTGTCGGAATCTGTTTGGAGGACAATGCATAAAGAAATTGATGCCTTTTGTCCTGCTTAAATCTTTTTAAGTTTTTAAGGATACCTCAAGTTTTGTTTGATATCTGAAGACCAAAGAAATCCTAACTAAACATCTTCCTACGTTCTACAGCTCATAAGATCACTAATGTAGTACATTGCTCTTAATTTTTGGTTTTTGTGTTTTTTTTGTTGATGATCTGAACACTGTAAATGAGAAACCTTTAACTCTGCTTTAGCCACAAATGCTTTTAAGAACATTCTTTTACTTATTCTTTTAACTTTTTAACCAGAAAGCAAATATCTTAAATTAGAAAAGTTACACTTTTGAAAATACGAATTTTCACCAATAGAATAAGAAAATATAGAGTAATGGCCGATTTGTTTAAAATGAGAATAGTTAACATATTTCCTACCTTTTTCGCATGAAAAGTGTATGTTCACTTAAGGACATTGCATTCATGAAG
>SAYR01048247.1:142423-180806 GCA_004382745.1 Argopecten irradians irradians
GGGAAATAGAGGTAAATCCTAAAAAATTCTACTTGTCTTAGAGTTCTGCATGGATTGTAACCAAATTTGGCCAGATACATCCTTGGGGTTAACAGAATTCGTCTAAATTTTGGCTTTGACCCCCCTGGAGGAGAAAGAGTGGGGCCCAATAGGGGAATTAGAGGTAAATATCCAAATTTCTTCAGAAAAGAAACAATGAACTTATATTCAGAACATTACTTGGCATTACAAACCAGGTGAGCGATACAGGCCCTCTGGGCCTCTTGTTAATGATATTTCCAACTGTTTGATTGTCATTTTCTGCATTCAGTTCACAGTTTCATAAGCTTTTTGATATTTTACATCACTTTGCTTGCTGAATATCCTGTATATTGTTTGCAAAGGTTGAAAAACGAATTGTCAATCTTGTCAAACTGTTGAGCCTATCTGACTTATCTGTGCATTGTAACGTTTATATTTATGCATATATAGTTATTTCACTTGCATAAATTTACCCTGTAGCTTCTAGATACATAGGGTCTTCAGTTTATATGTGAATTCATTTTAGGAAATTATTTTCAAGCGAGTTGACATATCAGGTCATATTATACTTGGTTGATTCTTTTCATGTTTCATACATGATACAGTATGTTGTGAAAACTGTCAGGGGTCTTCGGGACGCTCGACATCCCTGGGCAATTTCACTACAAGTATATACACAGGGCCATGTATAGTTTCTATATGAAATCAAAGTACTGAAAGTACTGAATGGTGGATACTTGCACAAAGAACATGGGGTATCTGTAAATGTAGTGGTTGAACACGAGTCATTATGAAGAGAAACGTGTGTTTGTGTTTGCGATACAAGTTCATAGAACATTCATTATACAATACAAACACCGGCGCTGATGTTCCAATATGATCATGACAAGATATGCATTATTCATTTCTCAGTGCATTTTAGACTAATTACCAGCTTAAGTTGTTATCGGTGGTATTTATTTTTTAAGTGATATCGTTATCAAAATCTTGTGATATGCTGATATCAATATATTTATTTGGTTTCATTAACATCATGTTTCAATGAGTGCATTTTTGATATATCTAATTTGATTATCCCCTCTGAGTTGCGAGTTGAATGGCATGTTTGGTAGTTGCCAGAAATTAAATGTTATTGATGGTTTTTCTCCAGTAACTCCAGCTTTCCTCCATTATCTTATCCTAGCTGACACATCTTTAAATTACATTGGCTGTTAATAGGTGTTAATAGGATGATAAACTAAACAAACCAAACATTTTGTTTCAAAGTTATAACAAAATAATACAGCATTACACATCCAAAATATCTGCGCAGCGCCTTATCAATTTTATTGGTGTGACATCATCTACCAGAACTTCAGTCGGAATACCTCGCTGATATGTATGCATAAAAAATCTAAGAAATTTCTTAGGTTTGTACTTAGTAAATTTTCAATATACCTAGTTAAGCAATATGCTTAATTTCTGTTGTTTGACGTCATTGATGAGTGTTCCAAATCAGGCGATGTGTTCAGATTGTCAGAAGTTAAGAAGTTGACACAACACTTCCATGGCATTCTGCTCAAGACATTATGGCGGCAACAAGCAAGCTTTGACCGTACGTTTGCCTCTAAAATGCTTAAAAGCAATATACATGTATTTCATAAATTTCCATCCACAAGTATTACTGTCAAAGAAATTGTCAGTAACAGGATCAGCTTTGTAAATATAGAAATTCAAACTGAAGAAAAACGCCCCATGAAGTTCCACCGTCTTTTTTGTGTTTCCAAGGCCGACATATAAGAGTACCTCAATGACATCGTACTGTATAGTTGTTAAATTATATGATTTACTGTTTTAAAATTATTCGCCAATTATATTTGTAGCCTTTTGAAGCCTCATTTTTGCAACAGGTTTTAATATGTAAAACCATAATTTTGATAAATTTTGTGAGGTACTAAACTTCGCAAATATTAGCAACTATATAGTATAAGGCTGCCTCTATGACATATAAGGTGCCGCTCATGGGTGAATATTATATGATCGTAGTCAAATATTAGTCATTTAGATAATGATAACAAACATGTAGAATAGATTTCCAGTCTTTACAACCTATGGTTAAGAGTGTTTGGCTGGAATCAAGATAATAGCATGTGTCTTACAAAATGAGCTTACAAGAACAAACATCACTAATTATAATTGGATGCCTTTATTAATGCAAAATATGTGAAGTATGATACATAAAAAAGATATTACAAAAAGACTGATAGCAGTCTTCACTTTCCTGTATGTATGGTGTATATGGTCAGAAAAACATGCAATTAAAAGACAAACATACATGTATGAAGGTAATTTAGAAGACAATGTTAATCAAAGTCTGTAAAATAATATGAGTATCTGACTTTGCTGTCACTAGTTTGATGAAATGAGGAGTATTTTTTCTTTCTCCATATCTTTAAACCTAAGAAACATGTTATACATACACAAGAAGAATTGAATGAAAGTGGATGTGTCACATGTACAGCAGTTTAAAACATCACACAAAATAGTTAGTACAGTGTATACAAAACTTGGTTAAAATCGGATAATAATTATTAAAGTTATCGTATGAAAACCAATACATTATCTGTATTGACGATTTTAAAGTCCATTAACTCTTGCTAATATTAACTGATTTTGACCAGTATCAAACCCATTTGAGATCTCATTGATATAAAGCAATATACCAAATTTGGTTGACATCGTACAATAAATATTAAAGTTACCACACAGAAACCTTTTCCCGGATGCCTCCGCTGCCACCATGCAACGCCGACAAATTAAAGTGATGCCTATATGTTGCCCTTAAAACAGGTATATGGGAATTGTACATTAATATTGAACTAAATCCAATCAGTATATTTAGCTAGTGTACATTGTACATTTTAAAGTTATCTGACAATCCTGCAAAGCCTGAAGATATGCTGGCCCATACCTTGCACTGCTTCTCATTGATTCCAACATTTGTTACTTTAATTGTATCAAATAAACAAAGGTAGAAACACGCTTGTAATGAATTGGATCTTTGCAATTGATTAGGTTTCATCAAAAATCACCATTTAATCTATCCAGTACAGAAACGACAAGTAACTTATTTTCACACCGCTTAACAAAGGCAACTATATATATTGTTTTGAATGTTAATTATAAAATAAAATACTGGCATAGTTTTGAAAA
The DNA here is from genome assembly GCA_004382745.1 of Argopecten irradians irradians. Taxonomy (NCBI): domain Eukaryota; kingdom Metazoa; phylum Mollusca; class Bivalvia; order Pectinida; family Pectinidae; genus Argopecten; species Argopecten irradians. The sequence continues at coordinate 145,637 of SAYR01048247.1, forward strand.
AAAATGTGATGAAATTATAATTAGAATTTGTTATCAGAGTCATGTTAAGGTGAGGAAGGAATGCAAATTTCAGTTTCAGGACCAATACTCTGTTGATATGGCCTTGAACTGAAAATCTTCTTCCTTGATGTCCATTTTCCTTATCAACTTTACTGCTGCACCACATCTACTCTGCATATAAGGATGTTTTAATGAGAGTTTACAAACAAGGATGTTTTAATGACAGTTTCCAAACAAGGGTGTTTAATGACAGTTTCCAAACAAGGATGTTTAATGGCAGTTTCCAAACAAGGATGTTTAATGGCAGTTTCCAAACAAGGATGTTTAATGGCAGTTTCCAAACAAGGATGTTTAATGGCAGTTTCTAAACAAGGATGTTTAATGGCAAAGTGAAGATAGGTAGAACATGATGACATAATACTTACTTATCAAACACTTACTTTTTGGATGAGAAGTTTTTAATTTTATTACCAAGAGACTGCTTTTTCTGTATGATAAACAATTTTAAAATTATACATACTAGTATGTAATGGAACATACCCAGGTTTTAGAATCAAGTATTTTTCATTTATCAATCATCCAGATTTTTTTTATATCACAACAGGTTAATATCCTACCCAATTTTCCTTAAGAACAATGCCTTCATCTGATATTTATCTGACAGGGACTAGTCAATAATCTTACAGAAGTAATTACAGTATGCTATAATAGCCAGGTTACGATTGGGTAAAGAAAAGGATTTTCTGAGTTGTAAATATGTTCATCCTGCAATACATGCATCAAAATCAATGAACTTTATCTAAACTAAGAACATGCACTAAATACTAAATATGTGTTGTTATATAATGGTAATAGGTACATAGGTAAAAGTATACCAGTCAAAATAATAAAACATGATGTAAAAAGTATTGTCGGTATACATCTCTATAGCTTCTAGTAATCATTAGCCTAAAACAAAAAAGACCAATGTTATAGAGGTCAGGGGTCAAGATCAAAAGTATAGGTGACAAAACACATGTCGACTAGTCTTAACAGACATGAGGCTCATACTTCCTCTGGAGTTGTAATTATATTCATCCTTCAATTACATGTAGCAACATTAATTAAGTGTATCTACATGTATACTAAAACATGCAGTACTAAATATATATCATTATATGATTGTTATACACAAGTACAAGAGAAAAATTTACTAAACAAAAATCTGTAAAAAATGTTGTCAGTTTATATACAGCTTATCTAGCTTCTAGTTTTCATTAGCCAAAAACAACAAGAGATCCCAGAAGGATTTTGGTGCCCACCATTGAATATGTTATATGTTGATCAAAGGATAGAGGAATATTTTCTCTGCTTTCCTGATCTTTCACTTTACCTTTGATGCATTTAATACACAGAGGTTAACTACATATAAAGTTAACATTACAGAAAAAAGCTTCAATTATCAAAATCCAAACTGCTATTTTCTAAACAGTCCTCGATTGTGATATGCATAACAATGGAATAGGTGAACCTACCTTTTAAATTAATTTCAAGCAAGGACAAAAAGAAATTTGAATAATTTGAACTTGGATTTGTAAATAATTAATATCTTCATCCTATCATTTCGACCACATCTGGCCTGAACACAGAATCTTAAACAAGGTTACTGAGGTCAAGATCAAAGGTGAAGGTGACAAAACACATGTAGGCTAGTGTTAACTGACATGAAGCTAATCCTTCCTCTGGAGTTGAAAACTATATAATCTATATCAAGGAACATTATCTAAACTAAAAACATGCAGTACATATTACATTATTATAAAATGGTAATACATTGGTCTAGCCTAAGATTTTTCTCATCAGATATGTAGTCTAATCATACATGAGACTAACATCACTTTTTTCAGTCATTCTATTTTACAAGAGAAAGCAGTGATCTCTTGATTGTTAATTGTTGCTGAAAATTGGATGGGGATAGTGTTTTCCAAGTTCATATCGACGTCATCAGGTTCACAGTCATAATAGTCTGCAAGAATACTCCTTTTGATGATGTATGATGGATAATCGTCATCTTCGGCCATTAGCAAAACTTGATCATCTTCATCTTCATGGTTGTGATATGCAATGATGAGGACATTTTGAGTAATTGGAGGCATTTCAACTTCCTGAAAATATAAAGTCAAAATCAAAAGTTATTTATGGTATAATATTTTAATTGTTACATGTTTTCAACATGCATTACATTTTGAATTGGCATTTTACATAAGAAATGAAATCAAGTTTACAATGAAACTGATAATGGTATGGACATGCAGGTCTGACCAGAAGCTAAAATATGTTTTTACCTCTAGCTTGGATCTAGATGTTGTTGAAACTGTTTTCTCCTTGTTGTATTCTTGTACAACAACATTTGATATGGAAACAACTGTGCCAACAGAGGTTTCCTCCTTTGCTAGGTTTCTCCAGAGGGATATTTTACATGACCCGGTGTGGTCTTTAAGCATTATATCCTTCACCTGCACATCTTTCCCTCTTACATCCACCGTCCTTGCCATTTGTTCCTGTGAACAAATAAATATTGTTTAGAGCATTATTTCAGATTATTTCATGGTTATTTATTTCATATACTATGTTTAATTTCTAATGAGACAGAAAAGTTGTGATAATAAAACATTTATTTACAGAAAGTTAACCATACAAACTTATCGAAATAAAATTATTTCATTAAAAGTCCAACTTTTAGATAAGATCATTAAAGCATAAACCAGGTTTAAATTCAATCCGTTATTTAAGGACTAGATATATATGTGCTTACCGATGTTATTTGTCCCTTTATTGTTAGTAGAGTTTTCAATGGTGATGTTGAAACTTTGTTTAAAGTTGCCTCTGGCGCAGGGGGTGGACAAGCATATCGCTTTGCTTCCTCCTCTATTTCTGGGTTGGTTTCAAAGGAACTAGTTTTCATTACCTTGGTGTTTTTTGTAATGACTAGTTGGGAAATTGGGTCTCTTTTGACGATACAGTTGATTATCATGATTGATTGTCCTACTGTAAATAAGTCTGCTTTACCCATGTCGTACAGTACTCCTTTGACGGATTGAGATGCATCACACAATCCAACATTTATCATTCCTTTTTTTCACCACTCTCCACTGTATACTCATGTTTTTCAGAAATGCCGCATACTTTCACCTTGATGGGTAATCGGTATGGGGCATTGTTCCCTCTTTTCAAAATCTCAGCGAGTTTTGAATTCTGTAATGACAGAAAAATAGATATATATATTTTCATTCATATATTATAGTCAGTGTATTTTTTAAAGTTTTAATTTGAATTTGGTTGCCATTTAATTGAATTCAAGTACTTTGTTTTTGCTATTGGAGCTTCAACATTTAAAATCAGAGTTGAACTTCTGATAACTGTCAGAACATGAAGCCAAAAAGAAAAGGGATATAGTGTTGAAGTGGTGGGGCACAACCAAACACATATTACACAACAAAGTTTCAACATCCCCATTGGAAACACTACTATCAATAAAAAACAAATTTAGTAATTACTTTTTAATAGGGGACATTTCAGAACCCTATATAAAATACTCAAAACCCCTTTATATCAGGGTTCTGTGTACCAAAGTTTATCAAAATTTAGATTCAAGTATACCCCCCCCCCCCCTTTTGCGGAGGGATATAAATACTCACCATTAACTAGTGTCGTTCAATATTGTGAAAATAGGTTTATGATCTGAATAATAGCTTTCTAATGTTCCAAATTTAACAATGTGATCCATACAATTACAGTAGATATGATCAAGTAAGGTTCTATAGTCTGTAGTAGGCGAATTTAACAACTGCTGTAACTGAAAAGATTTTAGCAAGTTAGATGCAAGGGTTTTAGAAGAGAACAGGCAGTAATTAAAATCGCCAATAATTACGCAAGGATTATTTAAAAGTCCCTTATTTTGAAAAGCTTGAAACAGATGTGTAAGTGAGCTTAATGAGGACTTCTTTGGAGGAACATATACAACTACTATATTGTAAATTTTTGATTTTAATATCAACTGTCCATGTACAGCTTCAATACTATCATAGATGAACGATTGTAAATCTTCTATTTTACAATTTTTGTGGTATAAAACTGTCCCATAATAGGGTCTGGTCAAGCTGTTCATACAACTATCAAACCTGACCATTTGGTATCCTATCAAATTATAATCCAGTGTTGCATCACGTGAACAAAGGCGAGATTCAACCAGAGCTATTAGGTCACCTTCCATTATTTTTTGTTCTGATTTCAAGTTTTGAAAGTGCTTATGTAATGATCTAGTGTTATGAAAAACAATTTTAAATCCTTTCTGATCTTTCAAGTCAGGAACACATGAAGTCAATAATCCATCCATTTTTAACCTATGCATTTCATTCTTCACACCATTTGATATCGATATTTTGTCTGGAGACAACTGTAATATATGCATATTTTTAGTGTTTTTTAAACGACTTAAGCCAACATAATGGATATGGTCAGTTTTTCTTGAACCAAAATGTAGAACAGCTGATGTCATAGTTGAGCCTTGAGATTTGTGTATTGTTTTTGCAGCTGCAAGGTGTATTGGGTATTGCCGTCTTACTATAAAACATGATGAAGATGATTGTAAGCGAAATTTTCTTGTAATCTCAAGTATTGGTGTCCAATTATTATTTATAATAGGTAAATACAAATGTTTATATGAAGCACGACACTTCTTTCCAATAGACTGGTCATCAAATTCTACCCAAATAATACTGCATCTTTCTGAGTTCTCCATACGATAATCCAAGTATCTGATAATGCATGGTGTTCCATTAGTCAATCCATCTTCCACATCTATATTCAAACATATTTCACCAGGCAAATTCTCTGCAAGCATTAGATCACGTGCTAGACCCATTGTTTTTGATGGATCATTTGGTATTTTATTCAAAATTTGTTCTTGAACTTTAGGGTTTACATCACCTGCAATTGAGTCAATAGCTCTAACCACAGTCTTCGTATTGTTAGGAGATCTATTAAAAGCCTTTAAGTTATATTCTTCCACTTGTGCACGTGTAGTATACAAATGTGGAGTGTTTACAGGATAAGAGTCATTATTTGAATCCGACTTAATCAAATGAGATTTTAAAATCTCAATATCATGGTGTGATTGGATACCTATTCGAAGTCTATTGAGAAGCTCTGCAAATTCAATATCTTCTTTCTGCCGCATTATTTCGATGAGTTCAAAAAGTTTGAAATTGTTGCGCCAAAGGTTTGATGCCAATGGGCCATAATCTGAATTTATGTCACAAAATATCCAGTTATCCATGACAGGTCGCAATTGGTATAAGTCGCCAACTGCAATGACACTTATACCACCAAAAATATCTCTGCAACCCATTATTTCTTGAAGCCTAAAATTAATGAAATTGAACATCTTGTTTCCAACCATTGATATTTCATCGATAATCAAAACCTTTAAATGAAAATATTTTACTCTCATGATGCTTAGCTGTTGACTGTCTAATGGTTTGTATGAAAACCCCTGACCTATTGGAATACAAAATGTACTATGAATTGTACTTCCTTTGATATTGTATGCAGCTTTTCCTGTAGGAGCACAGAGTAATATTTTTATTGTGTCGGGATCACCACCGGGTTGTGAGTTGTAATACCGCATCAGACCATGGTATATGGTTGTAGTCACAACAGACTTACCAACTCCTGCACCTCCACTGAGAAAACAATACAAACAATCATCTTTTTCTTTAAACCAATGTAGAATATGGTAAAAAAACTCTTTTTGTTTTTCATTTAAATTTTGGACCATATTTTGATATTCTTCTTCTTTTACCACATTTGGAAGAATGTTATGTTCCCCAATTTGCTTTCTTGAATTACCCAAGTCCATTCCTATGTCGTATGAAACAGATGACTTTCCTGGGTTAAAACAACTAAACAATTGACTTTGTATGGATCCAATAGCCGAATCCTGATTGTCATTATGAACAGTGTTTGGCGCAACATCATCCCATGTATCATTTTCTTCTATTGTGTCTCCTAATTCTTCCAATGTCACATCATTGGTATATAGTTTTCTTTCTTTTTCTATCTGAGGTAATAGATCACCATACCTGCCTTCATATGATATGTAATTTGAAATTATGTCTTTCTTCTCATTTCTCCAAGGAACATAAAGCATCAATTGCTCTCTGTAGTAGTTTTCTGAGTCATGGCTTTTGTTAAAACCTCTATACTGAATTATCTTTGCTTTCTTGCGCCTTCTTAAAATGATACCATTCTTCATTTCAATAATATTCTCAACATAACTTGATATTTCTTCATCGGATTCTTCCTCCAATGTCTCACGACCATCATCGTCCAAATTTTCCTTGTAATCCACTTCTGGTAATTCTTCTATTATATTCTCTGTAGCTTTCTTATCCTCCTTCTCTCTGAACTGAACTTCATACCAAGCAAAGAATTTTGCCAGAGTACATGATTCAAGCTTTTTTGGTCTCCTGGTATACCTCTTCATGTGATTGTCTGCAACAATGTCTGTTGAGGTCTCCCGCAAGTCTTTCAATTTCTCCAAATCTTTTAACAAATGAGTTCTTTCATCTTCTTCATTGGTATTAATATAAACAAAACTTCTACTGGATCTCCTAAGAGGCATCTGTAAAACTATGTATACAGCTTCTTGAGCACTAAGCTCAACATGAGTTAGAAACTTGTTTCCAACTTTCCTTACTTGTTGCCGATATTATCATTGTCTTCTTTTGCCTGCTTGACTGCATCATGTAATAAATTTGACATACCTCTTTGGCCTTTGGAGATATAAGATACGATATATGAAGCACAGGCATAAGGATCCAAGATAAACTGTATATCAAGATTTGCTTCCCATGCTTGTAACATTGTTTTATTGTAAGGGTTGATTCTGATTTCAGATGGTTGCCTTTTCAGAAAGACTTTTGTAGTAGTAAGAGTGACACGAATGGCTTTTAAATAATTTTCATAATCAACATTAAGCATTTCAAGAAATTGTTCAAATGAAATATCATCCCCTAATTTCATTTTCTGCAAAGCATTAACTATTTCACTATTCAACACTTTAAGTTCCATGGTTTTTTCTTCTTCTGGCAATGGTTCTAAAATTTCAGTTGATTTCATTGGTGGAATAGGAAAACCAAACCGACAAGTGTCTTTTCCTTTTTTCCGGCATGTTTGTGCATGCCTATGTAATTGGTAATTGATCAATGTTTTCAAATCATCCTCATATTGGCAAGTAATGCAACTATCTATGAACTCTGTTACTACTTCTTTACTACTTTTTGGATAAGATGGAGCATTCTTTATCCAAAGGAGCATATGGATGTGTGGTGACCCTCTTTGCTGGAATTCTACACGATAGAAGAAATCAATTATTTCACCAACAGGACTTGAAGAACTTTTTAAGATAATGATGAAAAATTGTTGAATTCTGTAGTCAAAATATCGTGCACAGGTTACTGGATCAGATTTGATCAATTCACATTTCTTCTGCCATGTCATATTAGTGATTTCTTCTTCACTATAATTCCTGTTATGAACAAGTGTACCCAATGTATGTAACAGGCTGTGCCATTTTGTTTCAGCAGCTGAGAGAGAACAGAAAAATGTAGGCAGACCGAGTTGTCTTATCATTGCAAATATATCCCTTTTTGCCTTTTCCCAATAGGGGGGTGACCCTCGTAGTGATCTTAAAACTTTATAACCTTCATTCAATTTCAAAATATTGTCAACACCCCCAGGTTTAAGAACATCACCAGCAGTTAGCTTTTTGCCCTCAAATTTGCATTTTCTCACTGATAATGATACTTTATCTTGTATTTGCTTGATTTGTAATTTTTTCAATTTAAAAAAAATATTTGCAACATTCATCGCAACCCTTCTATCAACGTTTCGCAACTCCCATTTGCAAATTGAACTGTAGTGCAATGCCAACTTTCTTGCATTATTGTTTTGTCTAGATTGCCCACAATATATTGTTGGAAAGGCAAGAAACTCGGCATACTTATCCTGAAAAACACTAACTGGACTTTTGCCTTCTCCAGGAGCATAAACTAATACTCTGTCTATTTCACGAAAATCAATTGGATGCAAAAGTGTATCCATATTTCCAACAGGACGAGTGTCAAAATCTGCGACTTCTGTCCAGTGATCTATGACATCAGATTCATTGTTATTGCTGATTGTGTTTTCCTCGTTTGACTGGGATACTGTGGTATTTCGTTCCGATGGACCATGTAAATCAGACATCTGCGAATCATCGGTGACACTTTCACAGTTCATATCAGTATCTCTATTATCATTGTTTTTATCTAATTCCACATTATAATCTTGAATCCAATTTTCATTTAGAGTTATGCCTTCATCTCTGTATATTTGACTGTGTGTAATCAACCATCTTACAGCATCTAAACACTTATTTGGTCGGATAGAACTACATGCCACATAATGCTGATACTCCTTTTTGCGTTTAAGCTGAACCTGAATTGTTTCACTATCATTTAAAGTTCTTGGAAGATTTTTAACTGTGTTATTAACATCTGCAGGAACATTGACCATATTTCCCCTAATACTCATCTGTCCTCCTCGTGGTTTTTCCATAATTTGCATAAATGGAATTCTTGGAGATATCAAACGCTCTTCCAGTGAAGTTAATTTCAATTCTTCAGGTATATTTGGATATTTCAAACCGTTTGCAATAGAACATGGGGGAATTTTGTCTTTTTTTAAATAATTTTGACAGCTAACACATATCCATTCTATTCCATTTACTGAATGTATACCATTTAAACAAGTTTTTAAAATATTTGTGTTCTTTTCTTTTATATTTTTTACACTTTTTACACTATCTTTAAACCATGTCTGGGAACAACAAGAACAAACATATGAAGGCCCAAACTGTACAACCTTTTTGAATTTATCAATTATAGACTTTGACGAAGATTCCCTGATGTTACTTGTAATAGTGGAATTATCAAAGTTAAATTCTGGGCTACTAGTGGATTTTGTCATATTTCCAATTTTTTCCTGTGTAATTGCATTTTCACTTGCACACATTCCTTTTCGCTTTTTTTTCCTACAACATTTCATAAATTCTGTATCGCATGATGCAGATCTCTTTTTTTTACAACTTTTAGAAAAAGCATTGTAATGGTCTTCTACATAATGGCTTTCTGTCAAAGTGACCGAATTAAATGAAAACAAATCCTTTATCTTTCTGTTGTCAATGGTTTTCTGGGAAATTATTTTTAGAGACACAGAGTAAATATCAAACTGAACACTTCCAAGGTCCATAGAACTTAAAGACAATGAAAGAGATCTTAGAAATGACACTAAAGAAGATATTGTGTTAAAGGAGGTGATTACACATGTCCCTCTTCCATTGCATAATCCATTTTCATTTCTACTATGAGGATCAAATATATAATAGACATTGTTTTCAAACTTAATGGCAAGAGCAGATGCATGAAATATAATAATTATTGACTTATGAGAAGTTGATGAAATAATTGCATTTTCCAATGTAATGAAGTTTCCAAATGTTTTGTTACATATCCCTAAAGTACCAGAATATCTATATGTATATCTACCAGATAGACAGTTTCTCATGTATTTGAAATAACATGGCAGGTCAGTAGGTAAAAGAAGATCAAATGATCTGTATATATGATATTGAATATAACTATAGAGTTGATCTCCAGCAAACAATATGGTATCCAAGTCATGACATTCCCAAAGGCGAAGAGGGATTTCTCTTTGTGTATGGGCAAAAAATGTTAAACAGTTAGCTACACATTGCTTCCCGCGATTGTCAACTAAAAACATTTCACCTGCCTGGTGAAAAGAACCTTTCAAAACTGTGATTGGATTTACAAATGCCATTATCATGCAATCATATAATGAATGATATCAATCAATGTGCTTTATGTATGCATGTATGTAACATTCTTCACCAAGACACTTTTCCTGTTATGAATTCACCAATGTTTCATTGTAATTATAGCATCACCTGTGTATCTCCTGAGCAAACATTCCTTGAGTTCATCAATGCATATATATATAGTCTTTGTTATTTTGGATAATTGAAACTAAAGATATAGTTTATACTTGAAAAAATTCAAAGATAAGAATGCATTATCAAATAAATTCAAAGTACATTTATCTGCAATATATGACTTCACTTTATCACATAAATGAACCACTAAGTGATGTCATATAGATAAATTGTGACGTCACAGAAAGTTTGACATCTTAATCAACATGTACATGACCTCACAAAACTTTCGAGGGATCCAAACAGAAATGTCACAGGGAAGTCTGGTTTCTACAAATACTATATTACTTCATCAAAATTCAAAACAAAAATATAGTTTTAAGAACAGAAGAAAAAAATCTATGCCACCATACTTGTGCTAAAGGTATACATGTACTTACCATGGTGTGTCAGCTATATTAGTTACCTCCTCCTTGCTCTTGTTCTAACACTGAAAAAAAAGAAAAGAAAATCTGGTCAGAAATATAGTTTAATAGAGTATATGTACCACTCCGTTTAATTTTCAGATCAATTTAAGGACCTTAGCTTCTTGGTTAACAGATTGATTTAAACTACAGTATAAATGTATAATTTACCATGCATCTTGCAAGAGAAAATGTTAATGAACACATTATAAAAGCCAAGATTTATACCAACTCGATCTGTTCCCCTTATCCAAATTAAAGGATTTGATCACAGAAGTATTATTGCTTAGGCGAGCTACAGGAATCCATGCAGGTCAATTTTAGAAATAACCAGTAACAATTAATCAATATCATAGGCAACATTAAATTTACTAAATGAAATCCCTGGTTAAAATGTATTTTTCAATATGGCTGCTGTTAATATGACCATCTTGTATCTTGAACGAGTCCAAAAATATCAAAAGTTGATAAAGACTATGTATGACCCAAGAATATTGCAGGTAATTATATAAGTTTTACCTTTATCAGTTTATCACACTGACCCAAATAAACATTTCGATTATGTTTTTGATGTTGTTGAGCTTTAATACCATTCAGAAGCTGACACCAACAATATTGTCCTGATCAATACCTTGGATAGGCTAGCTACCTTATTTGAATTTTTTTTTCCAACTTAATTATACTTCTTCTATCATTGACTATTACTTAATTTCAATCAATTGTTAATTGCAATATTTATTGAAAAGGTCACAATTGAAACACAGGACTATAAGTTCAGAAAGTGGTGGGCCAGGTAACTGTTGGTGTAGTCTAAGTTCTGATATTAAATATTATGAAATATGAAACAGAAATGGGAAACAAACACATATTTAACTTTGTAACTGTACCTGATACTACTGAAGTTGTTTAACACATAAACAAATATGAACAAATGAAAAAAAAACAATGCAAGGATTATCAAGTTTGTAGTGAAAACCAATACCAAAAGTACTAAATCCAACAGGAACATTCTAAAATAAAAGATATATATATTTACTACATGAGTACTTTTTTATCATATTATGAACATATATACATGTAACAAATAAAGATACAAATAAACACAATACACAGAAAAAATCAACACAACCAGACAACTTCCTGGGAACCTAATCTCATCAGAGTTACTGAGTAGTTTAATTGACCCCTTTTGACCTGGGATCTTCTCTTACTGTTGACAGACATATACCAGCCCTAAAATGGAGCTTGGCTAGCCCTGGACATAACAAGATAAAGAGCCTTTAGCTGCAAAATGATCAATGCTGTAAACTGTTGTCACTACACTTCAAAAACAATTTAAGAATTGATATTAAATTCAATTATTTTAAAATAATTCCAAATGAATGATATAAAAATAATTATTTTAAACTGGACTTTTGATGAAAGTATTTACAAAAGAGGACTAAAACTTTTAAAAGGTTAATTTTATATGAAATTAAACAATACAATGATGATCAATATCTAGTATTAAGTTTCACATTTAATACCTAACAAATCAAGATTTCTTTCGGGGTTTCATATCAAATATTCTAATCAAATGAATTTAATAAACAATGGTATCATAGTAAGTTTCGCATTTAAATGTTAATTTTTATGATGATGGTTGTTTTATGTTTCACGCTGTTCATTATCAATGCGCCTGATAGGAAACAGTAAAATGAATCACTGTATATGCAAAAAATATTGAATTTGTTTGTTGTTGTAACTTTACTTTAGACCATCGATATATATATCCTGATGTCATTATTGTAACATCTTTTTAAGAAAATTTTATTTTGGGTTTTGGAAAGGTATATAAAATTTTGTGATTTCATGGTAAAATAATATTGAATTAAAGTACAAGAGGATCATGGGCAACTAAAGCAATACAAAAAACTCTCATATTTGATCAATTACACCTTGAATGAAGGTCAAGGTCATTCATTTTAATACACATCAGACATCTCTTCATGCCAACATGCTACAAGCCCAATATCAGTCTCTAGCCCTATTAGTTATTCACAAGAAGTTGTTTAAAAGATTTCAGTCTATTTGACCCCTGTGACATTGAATGGCAGTCCAGTTCATTCATTTGAACAACCTTGAGAGTCCTTCATCTCAGCTTGTTACATGCCAAATATCATGTCTCTAGGCCTCTTAGTTTTTCACATGAAGTCATTTCAAGATTTTAGCCTATTTGACATCCATGACATTGAATGGCAGTCAAGGTTATCCATTTAAACAAACTTGGTAGCCCTTCATCCCAATATCAAGTCTCTATGCCTCTTAGTTATTCACAATAAGTCAAAATCCAACTACATTTGCGAAACAGAAGTTAAAAGTTTCTTAAAAACAATAATACTGTAGAATTTTTAGTCAATAGTCATTAGTGTTTAGTAATAAGTATAAACTGTAGAACTATATTCTTATATTAAGGGAGGGAATGGGTGTTAGGGGACATAGACAATTAGGTACACGGTTGCTGGGCTAGCAGTGCTCTCTAGGGCTGGGAGTGAGTAATGAGTTTTAGGTCTGAAACCCAAACTGTATCTAAGTACCCCGAGCTCTCTGTATCTAAATGTCCCCCTCCCCCCTGGTCAAGTAGAGATTTATGGGATGTAGGTCCACTCTCTTAGATACTGGGCATTCGGTATCTAAAATGTCCCTCTCCCTAATTAGATACAAAACTTTAGGTCTAGTTTAGGTCTAGTTTAGATACAGCTCTGGGTATTGGGGTATATAAGGAGCAAATAGGATAGTTCGGGGAGTTTTTGAGTGTTAGTTTTGAGTTTTGAGTTTTTGGTTGGTAGTTTTTAGTTGGAAGTTTTTAGCGAGACGGATAGTTTAGAGTTGGAGAGTTTAGAGTTTGGAGAGGAGTTACTGTTTTAGGACTTAAGGATACATCTATATTTGATGTGGATTGTGAATAATGTTTATATTGTTAATAAACTTGTACATAAAACTTGTACAAATTGTTGTATTACCTGCCCCCTAGAATGCTACAATACTATGCGAAAATGTATATCAATGGCCAAAGAGGATTTTTTAATTTGCAAGATTCCCTGCTTAAACTATGTTAACAGTGAAGATTCATTTCCCTGTTTTCCCGTCTGGTACAGAGATAATCAACAGACATGCATCTTGAGGTAATAAGGGCAACGACGGGAAACATAAAACGACCCACATTATGAAAATTAGCATTTATTTTAATTAAATTGTTAGGAAGGTGATGGTAAGTGTTGTATCAACGGTAAATTAAAAACTGTTTTATATTCACACCATATTAAAAATTAAAAGCCAGTTGGGAAAGGTAGCTGGCCCTTTAAAGATTTTAGCCATTTTGACCCGTGACCCTTGAATAGGGGGGGGGGGTGAGCCAGAATATACGGACGGACGGATGACGCGCCACGACATAAAAACAGGCTGTGTGTAACCACTGATTTCTGCATACAATAAGATGTACACTCTTATCAGAATATAAATGGTAATATCCAGTAAAAATGCATTAATATTAATTAAACCAAAGAGCCAGGCTGCCTATTTCATTTCCTGACACCTGTAATCTAACACCCTAACCAGAGAACAAGAGCTGTAAGCCAAGTAAATTAGAGACTATTGTATCAAGTAATTTATGTCATCCAAGTCACCGATAAGCCACGGCCAGCTGCATGCAGGATATTAAGTTCATCGTGATAACTACATCTAGGCCTACCTTTAGTTCCAGCCGGTGGGGTGTGGGGAGGGGGGAGGTGCGGAGGGTAAATGGAAAATATTCGGGTCTGGTATCATTTGTAAGTTTATAATGTACAATATAAATACGTCTATGCCTTACACAACTACGGTATCTAAGATATGTATGCATGACAAATTAAATAGATACAAGATAGCAATAAGACCATTAAACAAAAAAACATAAATAAAACAGCAAAAAGGCAAAGGCCTACAAACATGTCATGGTACTTAAAAGTTTCGCGAGTTTTCGGCTAAGCTTATAATGATCATGATTGTCATCCAATAAGTACATGAACTACAGCCGTTTCGTGCACTATGGTACCTTTGATACACATGCAATAAAATATTATATGCGGTTACAATCACATTGTTATTAAAATAACTTACCTGTCACCTGTGGCTGTACTGTGTATCGCTGCAGTGAGGTGGCACACGTGTGAGAGCAGGAGGCTGGGCTACAGCGTCAGTTAGATATCACTCCGCGTTTGTAACATGTAACGTTCAATACCTATAGAAGTTTCAGTATATTTCCATAAGTGTCCAAATGTGATACGAAAACATGATCATGTTCTTTATTTGTGACATTCCTGACATATTTAATGCGGAAATGCGTTCAGTTGGGCGGACTATTTCTATGACGGAGGTACATGTATTGTACAATGGAGTGAAAGGGAAAGTCGGGATTCTCGAGCCAGGTCTACGATCCCAGAGGGTGGATACTACGTATCCACCAAAAATAGCCAGAAATACATATAAATTATAAGTATTTCTGGCTATTTTTTCATAACGAAATTATACACGAATACATATTCTGAACCATAACTCTGCACATTATACTTAAAAAATTGTACTGCACATTTATATATACTGTATGTCTTATATGTGCAGTTACATAATAGACTTGTATCTTTTTATTTAGTTGAATAATAATAAAAGAAAACAAAGAAGATATTTTGTTTTAAACTAAATATTCAATAAATAAATTATAGTTTTACCGATACCAAACTGTTCGGCGAGTTGACGTTGACTACGCCCATTGCTACAGTTATAATGAGTTCAGCGACAGCTTGTTTCGTTTACGTGGTGTACCCATCTTGATTCACAATATTGCATATGAATTTAAAAGACGTGGAAATATTACATACTAAGTTACTAACGTTTGAAAGTTATTGTGTTTGTATGGAAATTTAATTGGAGTAACTTTGAAAGTTTTGTCAAAACAAAAATACGACAACATTCTTACGGGTTTAATTTCACAATAACGAATCGCCTTAGATCCAGGTTGTTTATTTTACCCACCCATGTAAATAGGGCTTTAAAAAGTTTGATTACTACACACGCTTTTTCAAGTGATCTGATAATTGGTCTAGTTTCATTTTCAAAGTGCCACCTAGCTGCTGACCCGTATCGGTAAACAAAAGATCGAAATCCAGACATACATACGTATATACGTGGTTGTCTTGGCTAAACAATGGAGACCATCAAAAGCCCTATGCTTTCTTTTGGTCGCAGTTATTATGCGTAATGTATCGGGTAATTAATTCGTATTATAATTTACTTCGATTCGGTCACTCCAATACCCCGCTTAGTACACAACCGACCGTACAGGTAACGGTCTGTCACTCAACAGGTGTTTGACAGATATGGGTGAATGGTAGTAATGAAGAAGTCAATTAGCGTTGGCTAGTGGTCTGATCGAGGGACTGCTGTACATGTACACACGGTAATTAAACTGACACAGGTAAATCGTCGTAATAATGGGGTCAATTATTGTTGATCAGTGGTCGTTGGGATTGGCTGGGCTGGTCATTATACGGAATAGCAGGCCTAGGGTCGTCGTAATACTGAGACGACCAGTACAAAGATATAGAGGGGAAAATAATGGGACTGAAAACAAGTTCCCGTAATAGCGGGTGGTTTTAATTCTGAGGTGGCCGCAAGGTGAGATTTCACTGTATTTCTAAATTGTACACTGTTTCTGAGTCAGCAGAAATCCATTGTCAGTCGCAGGTCAGTGACGGGGTGAAATTTACCTGTGACCACATCAAATAACCTTTCGGAATGGTGTAACAATCTCCTGCCGCAAAACTTCATTCAAAAGAAACCCTCTCTGTTTCTGCTGTGGTGCAATTCATTGTATAAGGCTAGCTCAATTTGTTGTTCTCTTCTAGGGGTGGAGTGATAAAGAATTATACCACAATCCCTTCACCTCTGGGTTGCGAGTTTGAATCACATGTAGGACTGTTCTCATTTCTGTTGTAAGTTCCCATAGGGTTCTAGTTGTGCATACTGCATTTTTGGACCAACTGTTCAACAAGATGGCCAACAGACAGACAATCACATCTTGAATTTTGATAGTTGAATGAAATTTGTTATCGCAAGTTTTCAGATAATACTAGAGGGATCTGTCTTAAATTTCATATGTAGATTCCCCTATGACCCTAGTTGTGATTATTGCATATTGCAACCCATCGGTCAACAATATGGCCGACTGACAACCATCTTGGATTTTGATAATTGAATTTTTTTACGGCTATTTTCTGAATTTACAGAAGGGAACTTTCTCAAATTTCATGTACAGGTTTGATTCTGTTAGGGCCCTAGTTGTGCATATCACATCTTAGGACCAATCGGTTGACAAGATGGCCGACAGACGGACAATCACATCTTAATTTTGATAGTTGAAATTTGTTATCGCAAGTTTTCAGATAATACTTGAGGGATCTGTTTTAAATTTCATATGTAGATTCCCCTAGGACCGTAGTTGTGATTATTGCATATTGCAACCAATCGGTCAACAATATGGCCGACCAACCACCATCTTGGATTTTGATAATTGATTTTTTTACGGCTATTTCTCAGAAAGTACAGAAAGGATGGATATCTTTCTCAAATTTCATGTACATGTTCTCTTACGGCCCTAGTTGAGCATATCACATTTTAGGGCTGATCCGTCGACAAGATGGCTGACAGGCAGCTATCTTTGAATTTGATAGTTAATCAGAAGTTTGTTATCACTATTGGAAAGTACTGACAGAATTTTTCTCAAATTTCAAGTGTAGGTTCCCTAGGGCCCCAGACGTGCTTTTAAGGGTTGATCGGTCAACAAAATGGCCACCAGAAGGGACATTTGTGTATAAAATAGTACTTGAAGATTAGCAATTAACATATCTTCCGTGTCATAAAACTAAAATGTAAAAGTAACCCACAAATATGTTTGAGATGTTTCATATTATCAAACTTAACATAATGGCTAAGTGTCATTTTCATTAGAATGTAGCATTAGAAACTTCATATCATAAACAGTTACATATACTAAGTAAATTATAATTAAGGGAAGTATTTGTATTTTCTCCTACCATTCATTGATTTGTCAGCGGTTTTAGCCACGAAACATTTCTCTATCAACCCCAAGGGTATGACAAGATTGCGCACGCTAACCTTTTGAATCTGAAATTCTGGTCACGTTGTGTCTTTATGCAGTGTAACCATGGCATGCATTGTCTGTGATATCATCAATATTGAGCTGCAGTCAAAGGAACCATGTTAATGATGCGGTGAAAATGTTACTTAAATGTTGGTGTCATGTCACTTAAAGGTTGGTGTCATGTCACTTAAAGGTTGG
Organism: Argopecten irradians irradians; assembly: GCA_004382745.1. Lineage (NCBI taxonomy): Eukaryota > Metazoa > Mollusca > Bivalvia > Pectinida > Pectinidae > Argopecten > Argopecten irradians. The sequence goes on from SAYR01048247.1 coordinate 163,509, forward strand.
TGTCATGTCACTTAAAGGTTGGTGTCATGTCAAAATGGAGGGAGAAAAATAACCCTTACCTGCCTTGGGGGTGTGACCACGAAATCACAACCTGAGGGTGAATATATGAATGTCCAACCTGAGGCTCAAGGCAGGGAAAGATTCTGTTAGTCTTATTTATAGCATAGAAGAATAGTTTGTAACCATTGAAATATTTTAAAAAATAATTCGGTTCCAGTTTCCAGTGTATTACAGATAATATTTTTTTTCTTTGTCATTTTAGGTAAGCAATGCCTCGCAGGAGATTCTGGAAGAAGTCGTTGGCGAAGAAGACGCAGGGTGTTTTACGGACTGACGTGACTGAGGATACTAGCCTCATTGAAAATAGTAGCCTAGTAGACCTAGACTTGACTGAGGATACTGGCCTCGATAAAAACAGTATCAGAGACCTAACGAGTGACGTGACTGAGGATACTGGCCTCGGTAAAAACAGTATCAGTGACTGTGAGGATACTGCCCTCCTTAAAACAGTAGCAAAAAGCAATGTTGAACAAAATGAACAAAAACTTGAACAAAATGAACAAAAACTTGTGCAAAATGAACAAATACTTGAAAACAAACTTGAAAACAAACCTGAAAGCAAACTTGAAAACAAACTTGGTACCATAGTTCCTTATGGGGAAAAGAGAAAAACTGCAAAGAACTTGAATATACATGGAAGAAATATAGAGAATTCTGACAGAAACAACACTCCAATGAAATCTACAAGACACTGTGCATCAGGTATGAAAATTCTGACAAGAAACAGACAGAGAAAAAATCTATACAATATCATGCTAATTACTTCAAAGTACGCTCGATTCAGAAGAAAGAAAGCTGATTATAATGCATTGGGATCAAAATATCGCCCGAGGAAGGTCCATAGAAAACCACTGTACAACATTATGCTGGTAACTGCTAAATCAGACAGAAATAAAAGGAAAACTGTGAAAAACCAAATTTATGATGAACGAGAACAGTCAAATTCCACAAGTAAACGGCCAGTAGCTAAGAGAAATGCAAAAAATACAAGGAAAGCCAAGTGTATACAGAACCAAAAATTACCAACCAATGTCAGAAAAATAGGTAAAAATGTATTTGTTGTAACAGAGAGGAATGTGCAGTGCCCCAAGCCAAATAATGTGAGAACATCAAGGAAAACAAAATGCAATAAGAAGAAAACATCTTCATGCATTACTCGTAAAGAAAACAAAGGAAGAGATGATGCAACAGTGACAAAACAAAGACATAATCAGCCAGTTGATTCAAGTAGGCACAATAAAGATGATTTCAATAGAATCAATTTTGATACAGTTCAACAGAAAACAAAGAGGCAACAAGCACAGCCTCTTAGGTGTGTGGAGAAAAACACAAAACATAAAAGTGCAAAAGCATCTGAAAAATATTCTTGGAGCAAGGAAATGAAAAGAAAAGTGGAAGAACGAATTACAGAACTAACAAACATAAAAAATGTTCAGGAATTCAATATAGAGAGAAATATCAAAACAGAACATCATTCTCATCACAAAAGAACAGATACATCTACATCTGTCCCAAAAAGAAATTGTGTTAGTAGTGCTGATAGTGATGTTATTTTTGAAAAAGAAACAGGACCTGTCCTTTACCCATTTCAACAACTGTCATTTTGCACAAAACAAAAACTGATAAGACAGCTAGGAATTAAAGCAGATGTTGCACCAACCATAACATGTGATTCCAGAAGCTTGGGTAAACCTGTAAATACCAGAACTATTTTAGGTGATGGAAATTGTTTCTATAGAGCACTGTCTTTTGCTGTGTCTGATGAAGAAAACAACCATAGGCAATTTCGGAAAGCGATTGTGAACCACATGATTAAATATCAACACAAGTTCAATACCCATTTACGACCAGGGTTCAAATCTGTACCAGAATATTTATTATGTAAACGCATGATAGATGACGGTACATGGGCTACTGAAGTTGAGATCCTGGCTGCAGCAGATTTATTTAAAGTTGACATATACATTTATAATGATGATGTATCTTTATGGGAGCTATTTTCTGCTAAACAAGTAGACAAGCGTTCTGAAGTTGAACAGGAAGGTATTTATTTGATACACTGTCATCAAGCACATTATGATGTGGTGCTTTCAGTTGAAGAAGCTGTCTATGTAAATGATGAAAGCTTCATTGTTAACAAACTTACATATGATATTAAAAAGAATATTGTTTCATCTGAAATCGATGAGACAAAAGCACATGACCTTCAAATTCCTGCTGCCTCTCCTGCTATGAAAGATGCAACTGAATTGACACTTTCAACCAATGTGGAAAATCCAAACATTGTGCAAATGAATATGAAGATGAGTATATCTGTCTCCAATGAGAATATTCGTTTCCGTAAAGAAGCAAATTCTACCATCAATTTTCAAAACAAAAGAATGGTAGTGCAAGGAACGTTTCACCAAGGTCATCCTGGTTTTTAGCTCACCTTGCCCGAAGGGCCGGTGAGCTTATGTCATGGCGCGGCGTCCGTCGTCCATCGTCCGTCTGTCCGTCAACATTTCCTTTAAATCGTTACTAGTCATAGAGTTCTGCATGGATTGTAACCAAATTTGGCCAGAAACATCCTTGGGGGAAGGGGGACAGAACTTGTATAAATTTTGGCTTTGGCCCCCCGGGACAGAACGGGTGGGGCCCAATAGGGGAAATAGAGGTAAATCCTATAAATCGCTACTTGTCCTAGCGTTTTGCTTGGATTTTGACCAAATTTGGCCATAAACATCCTTTGGGGAAGGGGAACAGAACTTGTATAAATTTTGGCTCTGACCCCCTGGGGGCAGGAGGGGTGGGACCCAATAGGGGATTTAGAGGTTAATATTAAAATTCCTTCAGGAAAGAAACAGTGAAGCTGTATTCAAAACATTATTTGGCATTACAAACCAGGTGAGCGATACAGGCCCTCTGGGCCTCTTGTTTAAACAATGCAGGTAAACAGTGTGTTTTGAACAGTCTTTCTGCTCTTCTGTATAGTACAGAAAAGAGAATGGATTTATGGACAGCTTCTGATTTAGACCATACTCTTGTAAAAGGAGATGAAAATGTATGGATATATTAGGAATAGTTCTTCAATGACTTATGATTACTTATCTATACCAGACATTCCAAGGATGATAGAATATAATGAAAAAACGTATAGACTTGAATTCCAAGAATCCCTATCAGGCACATTAGGGAATGTTCAAGATTTTGACCAGTACCAATTTGTTACGATGTATGAAGCATTGCAAATTGCATTAGACCAACATGGAATCCATGGGACTTTCATTACATTCAAAGGCAACACATTTCTTGTTGTTAAACAGATAGTAGGATATTTTGTATTTGATTCACATTCTAGAAATGAAGCAGGATTACAAGTGTCAGATGGAAGCAGTCTCCTGATGTACTTTAAAGATATCCAAGAAGTGTATGATCACTGCATAAATTTAGCAGTTTCGATGAACTATTCACAAGGAGACATGTTTGAAGTCACAGCTGTTCATGTTGTACAACAGCAAGTAGAATATAATGAATGTTTCCAAAACATGTTATTACATAGACAGAAAGATGGACATTTTGGGAAGGAAAAAAAAGACTGTAATCTTGCAATGATTCAAGAAAAAGAACCATTTATTCACCATGAAAAGCCAATGCATACATTGTTGGACAAGTACTTTCAGTACCAACAAAAAATGAGCGAAAAGAAGTCTGTATTTAAAACACAATCTGATAAAATAACTGACAGAAAACGTTACATGAAAAATTACATGAAAGAAAGGAGGAAAAGTCAGGAATTCAAAATTTGTGATAGGAAATACTCTAAAAACAGCAAAATGAACACGAGACAATCAAAAACAATTTATCAGAAAGAACTTGAAGCTCAGAAAGCTGCACGACAAAATCCAGAAATGAAAATGAAAAATAAAATCAGCACTTTGAAAAGTAAAAGGAAAGCAAGAGAAAACAAAGAATTTTGTGAGCACGAATATGAAACTCAGAAAACTGCCAGACAAAATCCAGAAATGAAAATGAAAAATAAAATCAGCACTTTGAAAAGTAAAAGGAAAGCAAGAGAAAACAAAGAATTTTGTGAGCACGAATATGAAACTCAGAAAGCTGCCAGACAAAATCCAGAAATGAAAATGAAAAATAAAATCAGCACTTTGAAAAGTAAAAGGAAAGCAAGAGAAAACAAAGAATTTTGTGAGCACGAATATGACACTCAGAAAGCTGCCAGACAAAATCCAGAAATGAAAATGAAAAATAAAATCAGCACTTTGAAAAGTAAAAGGAAAGCAAGAGAAAACAAAGAATTTTGTGAGCACGAATATGAAACTCAGAAAGCTGCCAGACAAAATCCAGACATGAAAATGAAAAATAAAAACAGCACTTTGAAAAGTAAAAGGAAAGCAAGAGAAAACAAAGAATTTTGTGAGTACGAATATGAAACTCAAAAAGCTGCACGACAAAATCCAGAAATTAAAATTAAGAATAAAATCAGCACTTCAAAAAGCATGGTAAAGGCAAGAAAAAGGAAAGAATTCTGTGATAACGAGATAGAAGCTAAGCGGATCAAACGCCAACATCCTGTGCAGATAGAATGTGAACGAATATTCAAGCAAGAAAGCAGAAAACGACATCGTATTAATGAAAAGGAAAAGGATAAAATTACAAAAGCTGTCAAACGGTCGAACGTAGAATTTTGTGAACATGAAGAAAATTTGAATATAAAAAGAACATTTGGAAACACTATTGACCAATGTATTGAAAAATTTCATGAGAATGCTGCTAAAGGCCCCGTCTTTGTATGCACATGTTGCCATCAAACATGGTTTTCAAAAAGTGTCGTTAAGTTTTCTAATACAAACATCAGTGAAGAAAGTAAGGCTTATTGTACTGGATTTAAATCACAGGGTGATGAAGAATGGTTGTGTAGAACTTGTTTAGCATCACTTAAAGAAAGCAAAGTTCCTAGACTCTCTGTAAAAAATGGAATGAAATGGCCAACAAAACCAGACATTTTGAAGTTGCATCCACTTGAAGAAAGACTGATATCCCAGAGAATACCGTTCATGCAAATTCGAGAATTACCAAGGGGAGGTCAACTATCAGCTAAAGGAAATGTGGTAAATGTGCCTGTTGATATTCAACCAACAGGAAATGCTTTACCAAGACAGATTGATGAGCATGTAACAATAGCAGTAAAATTGAAAAAGCGACTGTCCCATAAATCTGCATGTTTCACTGAAAACGTTCGACCTAATGCTGTTATGAATGCTTTAGAATGGCTTATGGAAAATAGTGAGATGTATAAGAATGCAGGGATAAGTATCAATACTACATGGAAAGAAGATATTCAGAGTAACCAAGATGAGCTTATTTCAGAATACATGGGTAAATCACAATTAAAGGATAATAGAGAAATTGAAACTTCTGATGATGACTTTTGTGAAGTTTCACAAGATGAATGTATTCAATGTAATGCAGATACACTTGTTGATGAAGCTGACACTGATACTAACAAAGTATATGTTTTCGCACCTGGTGAAAATCAGAGACCACTTAGTCTTTATGAAGATAAAGATGCTGAATATCTTTGTTTCCCAACAATTTTTTGTGGTCAACGACGTAAAGAAAACTCGGAACGCATGCTTCCTGTTCATTACAGTGATGTTGCAAAATGGGAATTGAGAAGTGTTGATCGTAGAGCTGCTCATTCTGTCCCAAACATATTTTTTAAATTGAAAAAAATCCAAACTAAACAAGTCAGCGACAAAGTAAATCTTGCACTTAGACGATGCAAGTCTGAGGGAAAAAATTTGACTGCAGGCCAAGTTAGAAATTCTACAACAACAAATGATATTGTCAGATTGAATGAAGGTTATTATATATTCAGAACATTGCGTAACTCTCCAGCATACTTGTCATCTAAAAAGAAGGACGTTTTTGCAATGATAAGGCAGCTTGGATTGCCTACATGGTTCATGTCTTTATCATCAGCAGATACAAGATGGCCAGACCTTCTCAAAACCTTGGCTCAGTTAGATGGGAAAACTCTTTCAACTGATGATCTTAAAACAGCTGATTGGGATTTCAAAACTAACTTGGTTCAAAAAGATCCGGTGACTTGTGCAAGATTTTTTGATAACAGAGTTCATCTTTTTATCAACTCTTTCTTAAAAAGTCAACACAACCCTATTGGTGATGTGATAGACACCTTTCATAGAGTAGAGTTTCAGAACAGAGGTTCACCACACATTCACATGCTTCTGTGGACAAATGATGGCCCAAAATATCCAGACGATGATGAAGACCTCATTGCTTATGTTGACAAGTATGTTACATGCTCCTTACAAACAGACAATCCTGAACTAGCAGAACTAGTAGAGCTTCAGGTTCATAAACATTCTAAAACCTGTAAAAAAGGTGGCAAACCAGTGTGTAGATTCGGGTTCCCACTACCTCCTTTACCAAGAACTATGCTTCTTGAACCTCTGGAAACTGATGTTGCAGAGTACAGAAAAAAGTACATAGACTTACAAAAGAAAGTGAATGAATTTAAAGATGGATATAATATGAGTTTTCATGAATTTTTACAACTTATTGCCGAAGTGGATGAGCAGGATTACATCAAATGCATAAGAGCATCATTGAAATGTCCTAAAATATTTCTTAAGAGAAACCCTGCTGAAATTAGGGTAAATTACTACAACCCAGCTGTACTCAAAGCATGGCATGCAAGCTTAGACATCCAATTTGTTTTAGATCCATATGCATGTGCTACCTACATAGTATCTTACATCAGTAAGTCTCAGAGAGGTATTAGTGCTTTACTTGAAAAGGCCTCCCAAGAAGCAATTGAAGGAAATATGGACCTAAGACGTCAGGTCAGGCATATTGGCAATAAGTTCTTGAACTTTGTTGAAGTAAGTGCCCAAGAGGCCAGTTATTTAATTCTCCAAATGCCTCTAACACAAGCAACTAGAGATGTTGTGTTCATAAATACTTATATAAGTGGATATGAAGTGGATAGACATAAAATACAAGTTAGTACAATTTCAAGATATCAATACCAGATAGTTCATCGTTTCAAAGAATTTGATATTATCTAATGAGAATATTCATACCAATTCACCAATGTCATTTCCTTATGAAAGAATTGGGGATATAAAGTTTGGCTTTATCTTGTTTTACAAAAGGTCAAGAATAAGAGAGAAAAAACCCACAATAAATGAAAAACTGTTTTATGGTTCTGGACATTTAGTGTGCTTTACTACTCTGACTAGTTATGATTACCTGTAAATAACAGATATGATATCCATTAGGAAAGCCTTGTCTGTTTAAGGTGTACCAGTGAAAAATGTGTTACTTATTCTGTCATTTGCATTTAAATTTTCATTTATAATTCACCTGCTTCACAGATCTTTGTATTTCAATAATATACCAAACCATGCATTTTTTTGAACAATGGGAAATGTAGTCACTCCTTTGATATTTTACACTATTTGGTGTGTGCTCTAAAGTGAAGTCCATGGGCTTTGATGCTTCCATATGTTTGTATGCTGTTGTCCTGAAATCCTAAATTATTGGGAGCATTATGACATTCTGATTTATAAGATATGTTAAACTATCCTGTTGTATATAAACTGAATGTTCTTTGAACAATCCAGGAATACCTTGCCTATGCAAAAATTTTGAAAAAAACCAATGAAAACAATTCTGCTCTCCCATTTCATTGCTTTTTTTCAATATATATATACATACAAACAGTCTGAAGAGCTCCCCTGAATGGGTCGAAAGCACTCACTAATCAGTCGTTATTGTTTTTTTATTTCTTACATATAATAATATATATTTATGGCACATGCTTTTGATCAGCAGATGTTGTCTTCCGAGTTCTCTCAACCTCAAACAATGTTTCTATATATTTTTTAAAAGTTTTTTTTTTCCTTCCATTAAATCTCACATTGCATTCTTCCCAATTGTTTTGATTGTCGCTAAGCAAATGACGTTATAAACTAGCTATGACATCATAATATACATGTAGCCTTAATTTGTTTCCCTTCAAAATAGGATTATCAGTATTCTTTTATTTAATTTCTTCTTTGATATATATTCGATATATATATTTCCTTTTTATAGATTCCTGATAAACGATGTACATTTATGTACATATGAATTCAAATGTGCGTCGCTGCCATTATCATTGTCAATTACAGAAAATGTACATATCGTATTCGACCCAATAAGCGCCCGTGTCCCTATAAGTGCCCCTCTCCCTTTTTAGGCCTCAATAAAAAATGCCTGTGCATTAAAAAAGACCAAAACTACACAAAACTCTACAGGTTTGCAATAATGTCATCTAATTATATAAGCACCTTTTCATTTGTTTCAATTTTTAAACCCCCTAGGGGCTTATTGGGTCGAATACAGTATGTAGAGTATGATATTGTGGAATAAGACTTGTTTTAATGGTATAATTGTCTTGTGTTCAGCCATTTCAGTTGTAGTTATCTGACAAATCATATTTAATAAATAGTATGCTTGATATAGATGTATTGCTTTGCTTTTGTTTAGGAAAGAAATTAAGAAAATTTACCAATCACAAGCTCTTACTAATGCCACCATAGACATTTGCTAGACCAAATTTATTCTTACATGATAATTGTTGCTGTGCACAATAACAGAAATATAGGTATTGTTTTCACTAATTTATCAAAGCTGGCAGCTCAAAGTAACCTGATGATAATGCATCAGATATATAATTTCAAACCTTTTCTGCATTCTACTTCTAAACTATCTTAGTGCCCTTCGAAGTCATTTAAGGTCAAAGAGGTCAAGTATCATAAAGTCTTCCAGTTTACTTATAAATTGTGATTACTCGAGGCCAAGAAGCCTGTAATTGGTATATATAAGGCTTCTATGAATATGATGCATACCAAGTTTAAATGAACTGACTTGATAATGGCTTTTCCTGTCATGGGGTTCAAACATAAAGACTTGGTAATAACTTTTAGCAAAATATTTCACGTTTTGAATTTGTTAAATCGATTCCAATTATTAAAGAACAGATGAATTCAGTATATCTGGAGGTAAATTAAAAATCTGCGGCAAAATAGCCATCCCTACATCATTAACAGAATTTCGATGTTATAAGCCTTTGACACTCATTTGCTCAAATATCACGAAAGGACGAACCCATACTGTACGAATGGAATATAATACAATAAGGAAAAAAGACAAATATTAAAGCAGTGTAAAATCCAATTGACCTATAGAAAATATTAGCTTATTTTGCCAATGGTGTAGAAATTAATCTTCAATTTAAGCAGAAACATATATACATAATGTTTCTGATTTAAGGTGGGTTTAAAGAAAAATATTGTGTACAATTTTCTGCAATTTGAACCAAAAATCATGATATTTTGCAATTTTTCAGGTATTTTGGTATGGTTACCATGGTTTTCACAGACATATTTATCTAAATATCATACTTAGTGCATTGCAAATGTTGTTTAGATTAATTATATATGTACTTTTGTTGAGGTATATTTTACAGTTAAATTATTATATTTAGATTTCTATGGTATGTACCTAATTTCCAAAAATTTCAAAAATCTACAGTTGTGTGCCACAATATGTGTACCGCATTTCAATGAGAAACAAACTGGCTTATGAAATTTCACCCAGATAAATGCAACATTATCAGTTTTTCACCAAAATGCAACACAATACATTACATCACAACTACTGTACACACTCCACAATCACACACTGGAGCAGGTAAACTCAAGTAAAAACTAAAATGGGACATGCACATAAATAACATCACCGCAAACGCAAACAGATCACTAGGGTTTCAAACACATATAAAAGCACACGCATACAAAGCACTAGTCCGACCCAAACTGGAATACTGCCCTTGAGGCCTCACGCATTACTTCTGCACACACCTTTTGTCTATATACTAAAAAAAAACACAAATTTAATCCCTTCACACCCTTGCACCCCTACAGATCACCGTGACATAGTCTAATCGTCATTTTTGACTAGACCGAAGAAGATCTCTTAAACGTTTAGAAAGCACGCAACATCGGTGTTGGTTGTCAAGCGTTTTAGGCCCGCATTCCGTTCTCCCGCCAAATCATCGCAACAGACAAAATGGCTACACGGAAGAAAATCAAGCTTGGGTCTCCTGATACGGTATCGGGTTATATTCACAATGTCACGCCAATCAAAACATCAACAAAGACAGGAATACCGTACTTCAACTGTGTCCTCCAGTCAGACCGAGAAACATATGAGGATGTCGTCATTTTCAGTCCTGACAAAAGGAATGTATTCCTCCAAGCTGCCGAGAAAAACACTCTACTCGCCCTGTCGCAGGTTTCGAAGACATTAAGTAAGTAGAAATCAAATACATAATGCCTAACAGTTTGTGTGGTAAAATATTGATTTATTTTGGTTTTTTGAAGAAGACGCAGCATAATGAATAATAATTAAAGTGTCTCGTCCTTGTCTGGGTACCATGCATTTGGCCTGTTCCCATAACATGACAGTCGACTGCATGGCCAGCCGTTTTTTTTATCGGACGTTATATTGCTGACTGCCTACACATTGCTACATATCATTCAATTGATAACGCCATTTCCTCCCAGTATACATATACATTTAGCTTTCTTGTGCATTTTGGGCGAGATGACTTCGTGCACGAAAATAATTCTGACAGCTTTTTCAAACTATTTCGTCTCTAACAGTTAGTCAAGATTCTGGCAGTGGCAACTTCATTGGCCACTAATGTCGACATAAGTCAGGCATAGAACTCAATACCAGATAATAAGAATTTCCTGTAACAGTTCTGATCGGAAAATATTACGATCTTTAATTTCTTTCGTTTGATTCAATTTCTAAATTTGATGATTTGATCCCAAACAGTCCAGTGACGTCACTTTTAGCCCTTAGACTGCTACACGCAACTATTTACGCGTTAGTTTAAATGGCCCTCAGTGCTACACGCGTAAAAAGACGTTTTTTGACTGACTCCCTAGTTTTCATAGTCAAATCTCCCCCCCCCCTTGCTAAAATTATGACTGAAAACGAAAGTAGAATGCTTCCGATTGGTTCTATTGTCATTACATTCGATATTTTCGGGATTATACCCTAAAAATAACCACAGGTGTGGAAGGAATTCGAATGGTATACAGACTCGTCAAAATGGCCGCTCCGATAGATCGAAGTGATGAAGAACTTGTACAACAGTTCTTTGCTAGCGATGTGTCAGAAGTTGAAAGTAAATTTGAAGGGTCAGATACTTTAGATTGGGATCCAATAGAAGGCAATATTATTTTAATTTCTCCTATAAATAAGTGTGTGCCCGATGCCAACACAGAACATGACGCAGCCCCCCACGCGGCCGGCTGCCGTGTTGACAGACGACAAGATTGACTTTGACAATGCTCCGTTCACAGGCGAGTTTAAATTAATGCATAACATGAATAAATGTAAACTAGTTGCTTTTAAAAAGCATTTTTGGATGATTATAGTATAGAAAATAAAGTTGTTCAAACAAATTTATTTATATTATCTACACGAAGTTTACCGTCAATGACCGGCATATTGAAAGAAAACAGACGAACGAAAAATAACAGTATTACGTTTTATGAGATGCACGTGTTTCTTTTACGTTGATAACGGCTATGGGTTTTATCCAGATTAAGTTATTTACACCACTAAGATAGAGATAATATGTGGTACATAAATCAGATGCATACACTAAGTGATGATAGATCAAAAATTAAACAAAAAACTAGCTTCTTTCCTTCATGAACAATTATCAAGATTTTATTTGTGAATATTAATTAGTTTAAGAAGTTTTTACCTGGATTTTTTCAAAGACTTAATAACCAAATGAAGTCATCTATTTCTTAATACTAAGGTTACACAATTAAATTAGTTTTATTTCATAATTTTAATTGAGTTTTCTTGTTATTATTTGATACAACCTAATATTTTTACCTTTAGTCACCTGTATTGTTACCTATATGCTTAACCAGAAGTATATTTGCGGAATAAACAGCATCAATATAAACTACAGGCAATAACAAACAATTTTCATATAACTTTTATTCACATAATGCAAATTGTTTTCAAGATATACTCATTATAATTATTTAGGTAATAATTTCCCTGGATTTTACAAAATTAATGCAGCACTGAGAGCCATTACTATACAAACCATTGCAGCAGCCTAAGGGTTTTAGTATTAGTGAATGAAACGTCAATCAGTCCAGCCAAACAGTGACGTCAAAATCACCGCAATGACGTCGCTTACATATATCCTGCGGTAGTGAAAAGGATTACACACTCATTCCGTTTACTGAATGCGTCTTTTCTTCATCATCAAAGAAACGTTTCGCTTTGACCGAAATCGTGTAAATAACAGGCATGCACATCATGCTTTCATTTTGAATACTATCTTCTGTATTTATAATAAAATAATTGTAGCATAAACATAATACAGGTCAGTATCTTACAATACAAGTTTTATTTTGGTGTCAACACCGAAAACCGAGATGACTCAGCAAAACCTCCTCATCTCACCTCATCAGACAAACGAAAGCAGCATTGATATTAACTACCGGTATAGCAAAATATAACATAAACTAAAAATTAAAACAAATCATTTATTTCATCTAGACTAAAACTAATTTGCAAATCCCATACACCGCCTGCAAGGAGACGTTCTAGGCCTAACGCTACCCACGATACACTCAATCATATGGTCTATATATTATGTAACTTTTCATCGGATATTTGATCCAGATATATCTGTCTTCAACAGTTATATTTAGAACTATGAATATGTGGAAGGAACATGTTTACACACACATGACTGCTATTCCGGGACCGTTAAATGTAATATTGATCGGCCCAATCACAGGGGCACGCAAGTTATTCATTATGTAAAATAATTGCTATGTACGTCACATTCGCATAATCGAAAAATGAATTGTATATTATGTAAATATCCATTACCTTGTAATAATAATAATAAAAAGACAAAACATAACAAAAACAATAAGGATTTCCATGGAAATCTCTAATTAAATATACTGTCTAAGTCTAACGACTTGAAACTTATTTTACCAAGATATTTGATTGGAAATTATTAAACTTTGAAATAGATTCAGTGTCTCTTATGACTCTATTGACTTCTATAGAAATATAAAGCATTTTCATATCTTTTTTACAAAACTCTTTCCTACCAATAATTATTTTGGACTTGGGAACCTGAAATAATGTGGACTTTGTGTATGCATGCATTTCAAATATTTCAATTTCATTTTCAGGTTTCAGCGGCACAAGTATACGATGCAACAGAGCCACGCATATAGCAAAGACATCTCTAGATTTTGCAAGCAAACCAGAAGACCTAAAACCAGCAACTGCAGCCTCAATAAGCGATATATCATCAAGTGGAAATATTGGTGATTATGTATGTATTTCACACTCCCCACTTCCAGACTGTAGTAGCTATATAGCTTTTTACAGTCTGTTAACTGTGAACGGCACACTTGCCTGCATTAACATATTCATCATGAGTGATTTCATCGTGTAATGGTAAACCTCCTAAACTTTAGGAGGATTAAATTGAACAATAGTTTTACAGGTAAATATTTTGTAATACATGTGAATGTACTATTACACATTATTCATTACCCTTCCCGGCTAGCAGTCCAGTTCGTTTTCTAGTGTAGTCTTCCTTTTAGTATTAACAATTTGGAAATGCATACACAAATTTATTTTTCACTTATACTGTAGTTGTGACTTGTTATTTTTATAGGTGTCCATCTGTGGCAAAGTTGTCGATCTAGATGATGATATTACAACACTGCAGACAAAAAGTGGGAAGACACTTCCCTTGAAAAACTGTATCCTTGCAGACGCTACAGGCTCAATTAGAGTGTCTTTGTGGGAAAATCACATCAACATGGTAAACTTGGCCACGTCTTACAAAATGGATGAAGTTTGCATCAAAGACTTTGATGGGAAGACCTATCTCTCCACCACAAAACGTTCAACCATCACTTTGATTGACGACATTGGACCAGTCCAGTTCAATGAGGATGAGCCCACCACAATAGAAGGGATACCATCGTTGGTGGCTGTGTCAATCACAAATTGTTGTACAAACTGTAATACCAAAATAGATCTTCCCCTATCCATTTTAGAAACTACAAAAACATACAAATGTAGTGGCTGCAGAATGCGCCAAATAATTGCAAAGTCAAAGAAATCCTGCATAATAACCATGCACTTTCCAGATTCCACCAACAAACGCATCACAGTTTACAGTGATGTCTCAACAAAATTTCTGATGTCGTGCAACAAAATGGACCTACTTCGCGATTGTGATGGTCTGGAGGAAATGCTCCTTACAAACAGTGTTACAGTTACACTGAAAAGCAGTGACTGCAACACAGCAGTGAAACTGATTCTCACTGAATAACTTTCATCTTGCCATCAAACACATTTGTAATTGCAACATCATTTTATCATGTTGTATGTACAAAAACAGGGAATTTTGTTGCTGATAACTTGATAAAGTGATGCAGTGGATAATGTTGATTGTATTGTAGGTTGTTTATTTTCCCTAGTCACTTTTAAATTTAACAAAACAAAAATGTTCAAAATAGTACATTTTTGACATGTCATTATTTCAAAATCATAAATATTTCTAAGTGATCCTGCATGTGGATGATTTATCATTTAGCACAGATGGTTTTTTGAACTTTTCAAGCAGAGCCTAAAATTGTTTGTGACTTACATACAGCAAGAAAATGTGATATACTGGAAAATGCATAAAATTGCAATCTATCCATCTAACATAGGTTTCAAATGTTGATAATTTACCTGGTAATTACTATCTTTGTTGAACCGTTAGTCATTTTACAAAATCCTTAATTTACTAGAGTCATTATGTTTTTGTTACTTACTGTTAACCCTTTAATTTGTGGAAGCCCTTTGTTTGGTGTACAAGAAAATTTGCAGAATTCAGAAGCACTGAAATAATTAGGTTTAATAAGTCTTTTATTACACAGCCAACTTGAAATTACAAAATTTTAATGCAACAAAGCATTGATAAAAGAAATGATAAAAATTAATAAAACAAAATCAAAGACCAACCAAAACAAAGGGTTTTACATTAGTTTATATACATGTTTTATCTTTTTTGTTACTTATATTATAGTTAATTATAAATATGTTACAATGGATATTGGATATATCCATTCTGCTAGTCATTGTCATTTTTCTAAAATAACCCTGCGTTCCATTTTTTCCGATGCCTCTTTTTTCATTTTTTTTCTCATATACACATGTATTTGAGTCATAACAGTAAGGCTAATGTAACGTCATTATTTGAAAATCATCACAATTGACTTCAAATATAATAGCTAAACCAGAAACTATGATAACTGAGACAATGGCCCAAAAATCTACTATTACCACAATAGTACTTAGTTATATCGTGTTGTGTAACTAAGTACTGTATTGCTACTACATCTGTACCTTGATGTATGATGTTGGAACTTCTTAAAATAACTGCACTACTTATGTGCCATTTGAATTCCACAGATCTACTGATCTTCCATACCTGATACCAAAAATCCCTTTAACAGAAAAAATTGGTATACGATATTTAGCTTGTATATTTCTACATTTCCATAGAGTTATGATTATAATTGTTGACTGGCAATTTATATCGGTAGGAGATACAGCTGTCATTGCTCATGATTACATAAAATCACTTCTGTTGTAATCTCTACCACTGAGCGTAAAAAATGTGGCTATCCTTGCAGGTGCAAGACTTTCAACTCTTTTGAAACAAACCTTAATTTTGATGGCATATTTAACACTATCAACATATCTTTTCACACACATTTTTTCTGAAGTATTCTATGTATAACAATATAATTTAATAAATTTAATTCAGTATTATACAAAGAATGTATCTACTAAGTTGCAAAGCTCTGACTTATAGTTGACTTTTTGTGTGGACAGTAACAATTATTTTCCCACCTGTTCAACAATGGGCCAACATTGTCTTAACTATGTGGACAAGGAACTACCCAAGTATTGTTTTTGTTTTTTTTTAAACATTTTTTTTGTTGTTGTTTCTTTAAAAAAAAAAGAATAAAATTTATGTTCTTTTGATCATTGTCTTCTGTGTACATATGTATAACTCGTTACATACAAATCTTTTTAGATCTGGAAAGTTAAACAATTGAATATGATATAAATTGGTCTGCTCCAATATGAAAACCTTGCCAATGTGATGGATACATCTTCTCACCTCTGTCACCTCAGGTTGATGATTTCATGTCTTGGGCAGTCAAATAAACCACACTTGCTCTGCTCTCTCCACTCTCACCAAAGTTTGTTCTGACCTTGTTTCATTGACGATCAAAACTAATGCCAGTTACTTGCCTCGGAAAAGTGATTTTCTCTGGATATTCTGATTCCCTCTACCACTGAAACTGGCATATTTATTAATAACTTCAATGTGTTAATTGGATAATGAACCACATTAGCTCAAAAATTCCTCCATTAACAAACTTCACAGGGGTCAAATAGGTTCATATCTTTTAAAATAACTCCTTAATAACCAGAAGGCTTTTGGTAATCATTTATGTCCTATTAAGTTTGTTCAAATGAATGCCCTTGATCTACTTTCAAGGTCACATTGGTCAAATATGCTAAAATATAACTTCTTCCTACTCACTGAAAGGCATAGACACCTGATATTGAACCTGTAGCATACTGGGACGAAGGACAACAAAGTTTTTTCATTGAATGATCTACCTTGCTTTCTAACATGCCAATGATATCAGATGACCGTTAAGGCCCATGGGCCTCTTGTTTCTGTCATGGCGCGGCGTCCGTCGTCCGTCCGTCAATATTTCCTTTAAATCGCTACTAGTCATAGAGTTCTGCATGGATTGTAACCAAATTTGGCCACAAACATCATTGGGGGAGGGGGAACAGAACTTGTATAAATTTTGGCTCTGACCCCCATCGGGGGCAGGAGGGGCGGGGCCAAATAGGGGAAATAGAGGTAAATCCTTTAAATCGCTACTAGTCATAGAGTTCTGAATGGAATGTAACCAAATTTGGCCACAAACATCCTTAGGGGAAGGGGAACAGAACTTGTATAAATTTTGGCTCTGAACCCCGGGGGCAGGAGGGGCGGGGCAA
>SAYR01048247.1:194674-246842 GCA_004382745.1 Argopecten irradians irradians
CATGTATACATTCTACACTGATATCACCATCAGATACAACCATGTATACATTCTATACTGATATCACCATTAGATACAACCATACATACATTCTATACTTATATTACCATCAGATACAACCATGTATACATTCTACACTGATATCACCATCAGATACAATCATGTATACATTCTATACTTATATCACCATCAGATACAACCATATATACATTCTATACTTATATTACCATCAGATACAATCATGTATACATTCTACACTTATATCACCATCAGATATAACCATGTATACATTCTATACTGATATCACCATCAGATACAACCATGTATACATTCTATACTTATATTACCATCAGATACAATCATACATACATTCCATACTTATATCACCATCAGATACAACCATACATACATTCCATACTTATATCACCATCAGATACAACCATACATACATTCTATACTTATATTACCGTCAGATACAACCACACATACATTCCATACTTATATCACCATCAGATACCACCATGTATACATTCTATACTTATATTACCATCAGATACAACCATGTATACTTTCTATACTTATATTACCATCAGATACAACCATGTTTACATTCTACACTGATATCACCATCAGATACAACCATGTATACATTCCATACTTATATTACCATCAGATACAACCATAGATACATTCTATACTTATATTACCATCAGATACAACCATGTATACATTCTACACTGATATCACCATCAGATACAACCATGTCTACATTCTACACTGATATCACCATTAGATACAACCATGTATACATTCTATACTTATATTACCATCAGATACAACCATGTATACATTCTATGCTTATATTACCATCAGATACAACCATGTATACATTCCATACTTATATTACCATCAGATACAACCATGTATACATTCTATACTTATATCACCATCAGATACAACCAAGTATACATTCTATACTTACATTACCATCAGATACAACCATGTATATATTCTATACTTATATCACCATCAGATACAACCATACATACATTCTATACTTATATTACCATCAGATACAACCACACATACATTCTATACTTATATTACCATCAGATACAACCATGTATACATTCTATACTTATATCACCATCAGATACAACCATACACACATTCTATACTTATATTACCATCAGATACAACCATGTATACATTCCATACTTACATCACCATCAGATACAACCATGTATACATTCTATACTTATATCACCATCAGATACAACCATACACACATTCTATACTTATATTACCATCAGATACAACCATAAATACATTCCATACTTATATTACCATCAGATACTATCATACATACATTCCATACTTATATCACCATCAGATACAACCATGTATACATTCTATACTTATATTACCATCAGATACAACCATACATACATATTATACTTATATTACCATCAGATACAATCATGTATACATTCTATACTTATATTACCATCAGATACTATCATACATACATTCCATACTTATATCACCATCAGATACAACCATACATACATTCCATACTTATATTACCATCAGATACAATCATACATACATTCCATACTTATATCACCATAAATACATCCCATACTTATATCACCATCAGATACAACAATGTATACATTCTATACTTATATCACCATCAGATACAACCATGTATACATGTATTCCATTCTTATATTACCATCAGATACAACCATACATACATTCCATACTTACATCACCATCAGATACAATCATGTATACATCCCATACTTATATCACCATCAGATACAACCATACATACATTCCATACTTACATCACCATCAGATACAATCATGTATACATCCCATACTTATATCACCATCAGATACAACCATGTATACATTCTATACTTATATCACCATCAGACATACAATCCATACTTATATTACCATCAGATACAACCATATATACATTCCATACTTATATCACCATAAATACATTCCATACTTATATTACCATCAGATACAACAATGTATACATTCTATACTTATATCACCATCAGATACAACCATGTATACATGTATTCCATACTTATATTACCATCAGATACAACCATACATACATTCCATACTTACATCACCATCAGATACAATCATGTATACATCCCATACTTATATCACCATCAGATACAACCATGTATACATTCTATACTGATATCACCATCAAACATACAATCCATACTTATATTACCATCAGATACAACCATGTATACATTCTATACTTATATCACCATCAGATATAACCATGTATACATTCTATACTTATATCACCATCAGATACAATCATATATACATTCTATACTTATATCACCATCAGATACATTATGTACAACCATGTACACATTCTATACTTATATTACCATCAGATACAACCATACATACCTTCCAAACTTATATCACCATCAGATACAACCACACATACATTCCATACTTATATTACCATCAGATACAACCATACATACATTCTATACTTATATCACCATCAGATACAACCACACATACATTCCATACTTATATCACCATCAGATACAACCATTCATACATTCTATACTTATATCACCATCAGATACAACCATGTATACATTCTATACTTATATAACCATCAGATACAACCATAAATACATTCCATACTTTATTCCTATAACATTCTCTGAGCATTTCTTGCCTTAATTAATGGGAAACTCAACCTTACTTCTATATGTATTTAAATACATAATTTCTGTCTGTTTGCTGCTTATATCACAAGTGTTCAGGTAACATTCAATATTAACGAACAAAAATTAGATTCTGATTTTATTTTATTTTAAGAACTTACAAATTTCAATCTTTACCTTCAGTAAATTTGTCACAGTGTTTCGTACATCCTCAAACGTGACACCATCAATGTTGTGACCAGCGTGTCTTCCACTGTAACGTGTGCCGCAGTCTGTGATAGTGTCCTTCTCACAAATCTTCATATCGTAAACCACGTTACCATCAAAATCCACGATACTACAGCCACCTAAATAGTTACCTAGATAAAACAAACAGAATTATCCTATAGTATCAAGTCAATAACAAGTATGTTTTACAAAGAGTTTTCTGCTCTTAAAGATAGATATATGTACTATTGATTTTGATGTGATCAAAAGGATTAAGTTTTCTCTGAAAACATTATATACAAGTAGTTTAGCTCACAAACACATGATGTCAAAATCAATATATTGTTTAATTAATTGATTTTCCATCTAGTTATTCAACTTATACAAATCACTTTCGATGGTCCGGATGAAAGCATGTGAGGGGTCTTAGAGTGGGAGGAAACCAGAGTGCCTCGAGAAAACCCATGTGATCAGGTAGGTGACCCTTGACCTTTTCATGTGCATGCTGGGGATCGAACCCTGGCCGACTAGGCGAGAGGCGAGTGGCTTAACCACTACACCACACGATCACCTCAATTTACTTATCTTTATGAGAAGATAGCTATATATAGATAAGTATATAATAGACACAAATGTAGAGAGGGTAGCAATAATCATATTGTTTATAGACAAATGGAAAGATTTCAGTCCAAAAGCATCATCAAAGACACATCCCTGAGACATACTTACCTAGCTGCTTATCAGTGGATACCTTGGGAAGGTCTCCTACAAACTCACAGTCCAGGGACAAGTACTGGTCCAATGACGCTATCTCTCGTTTTACTCTTGTATCTTCTGAATCATTAGATTCATCAATTTGAAAGTCAATCGCAGATGTAGAATTACCATTACTATCTGCCACGTTAACATGTTTTTGATCAGATAACTTATTTCGTTCTCCTTTGTCCAGATCACAATCAGTGGCTGCAGGATTTCCAACAACATCAGATGAGGATTTTAAAGATAGTTTCTTGTCAGAATTCTCACATAACACTAAATCATACCCATTGGTCCAGCCTAACTCCGACTTGGTTAATATGTTTGGTACAGGAGAGTTTAGATCAGTACTTAAATGTACCATCCATGTTTTAGTTTGATATTTTTTACAGCAGCTATACTTCACTATGTCACACAATTCAACGAGGACCTGACTGACGTTTACAGCATTACATTTACCAGCCAATAAGGATGATGGGTTATTGATTACTGGTCTAAAGTTGATCCGATTGGACAGTCCAGAAAAATAGTAAACAATTAGCTTCTTCATCTGAAAATGAATGGATAAACATTAGTTTGCAAGGTGACTTAATGAATGATCAAAACATGCATAGTCATTATGTTAAGACAAGCAAGAAAAAAATATCCATTACCCTAAAAATAGCAACCAAAAATACAGTATTGTTTGTTTTGCACAAATTCAGAATTGTATGTAGGACAAATCTCATCATCGTTAGCCATGGCTTCGGATTATTTTACATTGCATATGTAACTGTAATCTCCATATGGAGTGTAACTGTAATCAGAAGCCTTGGCTAGCAAACATAGGCAAATCTATGGTCTAAATGTAGGACAAATCTGTGGTCTAAATCAGGTTATATTAAGTCTTAATATGTAGGGCAAATCCATGGTCTAAATCAGGTTATATCAAGTCTGAATTAATATGTAGGGCAAATCCGTCCGTGATCTAAATCTGGTTATATCAAGTCTTAATATGAAGGGCAAATCCATGGTCTAAATCTGGTTATATCAAGTCTGAATATGTAGGGCAAATCCATGGTCTAAATCTGGTTATATCAAGTCTGAATATGTAGGGCAAATCCATGGTCTAAATCTGGTTATATCAAGTCTGAATATGTAGGGCAAATCCATGGTCTAAATCTGGTTATATCAAGTCTGAATATGTAGGGCAAATCCATGGTCTAAATCAGGTTATATCAAGTCTGAATATGTAGGGCAAATCCATGGTCTAAATCAGGTTATATCAAGTCTGAATATGTAGGGCAAATCCATGGTCTAAATCAGGTTATATCAAGTCTGAATATGTAGGGCAAATCCATGGTCTAAATCAGGTTATATCAAGTCTGAATATGTAGGGCAAATCCATGGTCTAAATCAGGTTATATCAAGTCTGAATATGTAGGGCAAATCCATGGTCTAAATCAGGTTATATCAAGTCTGAATATGTAGGGCAAATCCATCGTCTAAATCAGGTTATATCAAGTCTGAATATGTAGGGCAAATCCATCGTCTAAATCAGGTTATATCAAGTCTGAATAGGTAGGGCAAATCTGTGGTCTAAATAAGGTTATATCAAGTCTGAATATGTAGGGCAAATTTATTGTCTAAATCAGGTTATATCAAGTCTGAATATGTAGGCAAATCCATGGTCTAAATCAGGTTATATCAAGTCTGAATATGTAGGGCAAATCCATGGTCTAAATCAGGTTATATCAAGTCTGAATATGTAGGGCAAATCCATGGTCTAAATCAGGTTATATCAAGTCTGAATAGGTAGGGCAAATCTGTGGTCTAAATCAGGTTATATCAAGTCTGAATATGTAGGGCAAATCCATTGTCTAAATCAGGTTATATCAAGTCTGAATATGTAGGGCAAATCCATGGTCTAAATCTTATTTTAGTTACCTGTTAATGACTACAACAATATTTTAGTTACCTGATAATGACCACAGCGATATTTTAGTTACCTGATAATGACTACAAAGATGTTTTAGTTACCTGATAATGACCACAGCGATATTTTAGTTACCTGATAATGCATGACCACAACGATATTTTAGTTACCTGATAATGACCACAACGATATTTTAGTTACCTGATAATGACCACAACGACATTTTAGTTACCTGATAATGACCACAACAATATTTTAGTTACCTGATAATGACTAGAAAGATGTTTTAGTTACCTGATAATGACCACAGCGATATTTTAGTTACCTGATAATGACCACAACAATATTTTAGTTACCTGATAATGAACACAACGATATTTTAGTTACCTGATAATGCATGACCACAACGATATTTTAGTTACCTGATAATGACCACAACAATCTTTTAGTTACCTGATAATGACCACAACGATATTTTAGTTACCGGATATCCTCAGTGGTCCTTGAGTTACCTGATAAGGACCATTACGATATTCCAGTTACCTGATAATGACCACAGACGATATTTCAGTTACCTGATTATGACCATAACGATATTACCTGAACATATTTCGTGTTTCCTTTATGGCCCGCGATCATCAGTCGAGATCCCATGGCACGTGAGACCATGATGTACACATCGCATCATCCCAAAAACGCTCTAATTCAATTTAGCTCCAATTCAAACGCCCGTGTGATTAACGAAATAATTAGACAAGTCAAGATAATATTAGCGGACTATATATCCGGTTACAGAAAATATTAAACTATCTTAATCTCTGTACTGTATAAATGTTGCGATATTGCCCTCAAAAAATGGATTTTAAGTTTAAATATTTGCAGCTAATTCATAAATTATTGAATTATTGAATTGAATATCAGTAATACCCGGTATATGTTTCTGAAATGAGCAACAAATTAAAAAGGGGGAGCACCGAAATACAGAGAACTCTTTAGTCAGGGAGGTAACATTCTCGTTTAAACGACTGGCGCGGTGGAGAGGAAGATGTCTGAATGCTCGGCAAGTTTAACCATTCCATGCCATGATGTTGTTAGTGTTGTGGAATTTGTGTCTTTTGAATGGTGTACAAATCTTTTAGCCATTGGTTCAAGTTCAAGAGTTACGATATACAGCGTTGATTATACGGTAAGCTGACTGCAGGTTAAATTTAAGGACTGTTCGCTTATTACGAAAATTGAGATAATTCCAAATGTTGAGCAGCAGGCACTTGAGATTGTGTCTAAGTTGAAAATTTCTTGTAGTTATGTCCATTTTAAATCTTTAAACGTAGTGGTCATGGAAAGTGGCGAAAACCTCTGTTTACATAGAATAATGTTATGTTTCCAACAGTACCGCACCAAAAATTTCGGATAAGTTGAATCATCAAAATAATTTGTAATAACCCAAAATCTGGGCAATGAATCACATGATCAGACATTTGACTTCCGGTACTTTGTTGACATACTGCTGATCAGTGCACATGGCAGTCAAACGCTGACAGTATTGTTTTTAAGTTTCATTTAAAATTGACTTAAGAAAATACCTTCATTTTGGGGTATATTGCTACATCGTATTTATAAAATCACTTGGTTACACACTCGCTTTTAAGCAAGACCAATCTTCCTTGATCAAATCTGCTTTGGCAGACGACACTCTTTATGAAATCACACGATAGTTTATGAGATATTAGCAAAATTGTAAACATGACGAAAATAGGTCCCTGACGAATTAAGGGCACTCAACCCTATCTAAGTCACATTCCACCAAAACAACTAAAAAATAACACTGTGTACATAATTTAAAAAAAAAAACAGCGCATGACTTATAAACTTCATCTTGAAGGTTTGTCATTATCCCCGAAGAAGATAACCACCTACCCTTAGGCTAATCATAGGTAGAAGGCTGGTAAGTCAAAGACCCACTATAGACTAAATTAGTATATAGAGAAAGGTAAGGAATTCTCCGTGATGTAAGATTGGGTACTTTAGTTCAAAGTGTTGTAAAAAAAATATCCAGACCAGATATCTTAACAGCTTCGGTCTTAATTGAAAGTTAAGATGTTAAACTTCAAGATGATAACAAGAAATCCTACTGAACTAGTCAACTTTTTCACAAACAGCCTCGAAACTTAAAAAAGTGACGAATGTCCCATAGTCGGACACGATCGAGAACCTTTTTGCAAACGAAAATGTCTATTCGCTACACTGAAAACACGGCAGCCTACAATAGCAGGCTTTGACATAAACAAACATCAGGTAAAAACAAACGTATTTACTTGTTTGATGCTTCATTCAGATCCCCCTCTCGTGGTCCTTATGTCGTTTTTCAGTGCTAATAGTTATCCGGGTTAGATTGACGGCCATTTTGCCACTATCTTGAAAGTTATGTAAAGCCATAATCTCATTGGTCGGTTGGTTTTAAATCTGCCAATGAGATTAGGCTTTACATAACTTTCATGATAGAGACGACTGGTTCGCCCGTTGTCAGCATAATGTGACCGGATGGAGTGTATTGCTTAGTGTCTTCGGCGGCATGCTTCAGTGATATAGCGCTATAAAAAGGGCAACAGTTCCACTATAAAAGAAGACACAACACGAACATACCGCAGTCTCCCAAAGCACGCACCTCGCCCTTCACACACGCTACATGCTGCATGCATGGGAGACCGTCCTTACATGACACTGGCTGGTAATAGGACGTTGAAATAATCAAACAAACAAACAAACAAACCCCCAGGGGCCAGAAGGGCGGGGCCAAAAGGGGTCAAAATGGCTAAAATTCCCCAAAAAAATCCTCTTCTGAATTCGCAGATTTGATGGACCTAAATAATCTTCATAGATTAAAAAGTCAAATTTATCAAATCACAGACTGACTTCAAGAGCCTGGCCAATATATAGTGTTTATATGTCTTTGTTTCATTCTGTATCCAAACTCAGCTAGGTGACCATTAAAGCCCATGGATCTTTTCAGCTTGTTTACTTATTTTCAAAGTGTTGAAGCTTAAGTTTATAAACATATTTCATATATGTCAAGTTCTGTAACAATTTCATTAGGAAAATAAGTATTTTTCCATATTTATAATAATGCAATATAAGTTTAACATTGTAACCATCCTCATTTCTACCTGATTATTCAGGAGGAGCCTGCTGATGGAAAACCATTCCTGTTTAAACAAGTGAGAGATTTTCAAAATGGATGCAGAGTGACAGCCATATCATGGAGCCCAGAAACATCCTATCAATCCAGGGAGGTTGCAGATTGTTTAAGGTAATGGGTCACACAATTTATTAATGTTGATGAGAAATATCTAATAGGCTTGCTTGAATGGATTTTGTTTCACTGTCTTATATTGGCATTCTCAAGTACACATGAATCAGTTTGATTCCAATGAAGAATTGACAGTAGCGGTAGGTCATTTTGAACTACGGTAAAAAAAAAAGATGAACTTACGGCAAATTAATGGTTAGTACTTTTCATTCCCTGTCAAGTTTCCTATAAGATGCATGTAATTTTATTAGCTTTCCGTTGTTTGCAGATTGGCTGTTGCTGGGTCCAACAACAAAATTCATCTATTTGATTCAGATTTACGAGGAAAGGATGCTATAGAGGTATGACAAAATCATGTATAATGAACCCTGACAATTTTGTTTGTTGAATTAGCATATGATGTTAGGATAGTTTATAATCAGCTGTTGAATTAGCTATGATGTTAGGATAGTTTATAACCAGCTGTTGAATTAGCTATGATGTTAGGATAGTTTATAACCAGCTGTTGAATTAGCTGTGATGTTAGGATAGTTTATAATCAGCTGTTGAATTAGCTATGATGTTAGGATAGTTTATTATCAGCTGTTGAATTATCTGTGATGTTAGGATAGTTTATAACCAGCTGTTGAATTAGCTATGATGTTAGGATAGTTTATAACCAGCTGTTGAATTAGCTATGATGTTAGGATAGTTTATAACCAGCTGTTGAATTTAGCTATGATGTTAGGATAGTTTTTATAACCAGCTGTGATTAGCTTGATGATGTTAGGATAGTTTATAACCAGCTGTTGAATTAGCTGTGATGTTAGGATAGTTATATAACTACAGCTGTTGAATGTAGCAGATTGTTAGGATAGTTTATTATCACCTGTTGAATTATCTGTGATGTTTAGGATAGTTTATAATCAGCTGTTGAATTAGCTGTGATGTTAGGAATGTTATAATCACCAGCTGGTTTTTTAGGTCACCTGAGACGAAGTCTCAAGTGACCTATTCTACCTCGCCTTTTGTCCGTCGTCGTGCGTCGTCCGTCGTATGTCCGTAAACAATTTACGTTTTCGGACTTCTTCTCCAAAACTGCAGAAAGCAATTTCAATGAAATTTGCACAAACCTTCTAAGGCATAAGGCCAATCAAAAATTGTGAATTAATAGTCCCCACCCCCCAGGGGATTGTGGAAGGCCAAAAGGGTAAAATTGATCGTAAAATTTCAAAAATCTTCTTCTCTACTCACAGATGTGGTAGAATCAAATACTCTCATAGATAGAAAGGTCTAAAGTCCTTTACAAAAATTGTGAAATTATATGACCCTGGGGTCTCTAGTTTCCCCCTGGGGAGGAGGGTTAAGTTTACTATAGTTTATATTGGGAAAACACATTTTTGAGCATATATTTGGTCATTTGTAATAGAAATGAGTCAAATGTTGTCAGAATTATCAAGAGATGGCCATTTAATCCTCATTAACAAAATTTCTATGACTGACCCCCAGGGGCCTTAGGGGGGCGGGGTCAAAAAGGGGTCAAATAGGCTAAAACTTCAAAAAATCTTCTTCTGAAAATTCTGAGACATGGTAGAATCAAATACTTTTCATAAATAGTAAGGTCTTAAGGTCCTTTACAAAAAATGTGAATTATATGACACTGGGTCTCACGTTTCCCCCTGGGGAGGGGGTCAAATTTACTATTGGTTATATAGGAAAAACACATTAATGAGCATTTTTTGCTCAATTTTCATTGGAAACAAGTCAAACTTGGTTTAGAATTATTAGCCTGAAGATAGCATTTTAACATCATATCCATATTGGTCCAGCTGACCCCCTGGGGCAGAGGGGCGGGGCCAAAAAAGGTCAAACAGGCTAAAACTTCAAAAATATTCTTCTAAAATTCTGGGATATGGTAAAATCAAATACACTTTACAGGATGAAAAGGTCTTTAAAGTTTGTTTATTAAAATTGTTAATTATATGACCCTGGGGTCTCATGTTTTCCCTTGGGGAGGGGGTCATAGTTTACTATAGTTTATATAGGAAAAAACACATTAATGAGCATTTTTTGCTCAATTTTCATAGGAAATGAGTCAAACTTGGTTAGAATTATTAGCCTGAGATAGCATTTTAATATCACATCCACATTGGTCCTGGCCAACCCCCTGGGGGCAGAGGGGCGGGGCTAAGAAAGGGTCAAATAGGCTAAAACTTCAAAAATCTTCTAAAATTCTGGAAATAGTAGAAACAAAAACAAATAATTATAGATGGAAAGGTCTTAAGGTGTTTTATAAAAATTGTGAATTATATGACCTTGGGCTCTCACGTTACCCCCTGGGGAGGGGGTCAAGTTTACTTTAGTTTATATAGGAAAAACATATTTGTGAACATTATTTGCCCAATTTTCAAAGGAAATTAGTCAAACTTGATTAGAATTATTAGCCTAAGATATAGCATCTTAACATCCATATCCGTCCTCGATGACCCCTTAGGGGACCAGAGGGGCAGGACCAAACAGGGTCAAAATGATTAAAATTTCAAAAAAATACCTCTAAGTTCACAGGTTTGATGGAAGCAAATACTCTTTATAGTCTAAAAAGTCAAATTTATAAATCACTGACCAACCTCAAGGCCCAGCATATAGTGTTTATATGTCTTTAATTTGTTTCATTATTTGTTTCATTATATATTCTATCTCAGGTGACTGTTAAGGCCCATGGGCCTCTTGTTATAATCAGCTGAATCAGAAATCTACACTCGATTTGGTGTTATGAGTTTAGTCTGCTCCTAATAAAACTACAAAATTACAAATGTGTTTTCCATGTCTGTTCCAGAACAAATTCTGGCTAGCTATGTATTTAGAAATAAGAGGATTTAAATCATTTGCTCATGTTGTGATTAAAAAACATGCAGTTTAAATTTTCATGACTATAACAACTAGATGTAATCCTGTTTTTAGCCTGCTGTTTGACTATGACATTGAATGTAGAATGGGTGTACATACTGGTGATGTTTATTTCAGGTGTTGGAGGGCCACACTGACTTCATTAATTCACTGGCCTATAACCCCCAGAGTGGAGAGACTTTTGCCTCTACTGGTGATGATATGACCTGTAGACTGTGGGTAGGAGATGAACTCAACGCCTGTTTCCAACTTGGTGCTCCTGGCATGTCCGTGTGTATTCATGAAAGGGAACCAGGCAAGGTAAAAACTCTTTTGATTTAATGTACAAAATACAAGCACATGAATATCATTGGTCCAACTTCTCCAAAACACTACTGCATCACTTTAAACCTACTGAATATGATAGAGGAATTTACATGAGTGACTATGTAATATGATATTTATTTAACAAGTTTTTAAGGAATAGATATTTATTTTGTTGAGGTTATGAGGGTATAATGATAATGGAGCCCATGTAAATTTTATGTAACCCGGATCTATTCCTTATATTTACAGTTTTTCAAGTAAATGAATATTATTTTTGGCAGTTGCATATGTTTTATTAAAATACCCATATTTTTTTCTCTCCTGTCATCGTCAACGAATTAGATTGAACAGCTGATTGGAATCGAGTCATTCATATATTCCAGCCAAAAGTAAGGTCATGACCCCACATTGCTACGCCATCGACTATTCACGTAACAATAGAATCGCTGTGCGTGTTGTGCTAACATTATACACTGATAATGATAATACTAGAAAGCATGGTTATTGAGTCCATGTCAGTGCAAACTGTAAATATGATAATTTAGTGTGCACAATTTAGCCTTTATACAGGCATGTCAAATTGATAAATTCATATTACGTAGCCACAAGTTTTAAGATGTTTGTTTCCATTCAGTTTATTGGTGTTATTTCTCAAACATATTTTATAACACTTAACATCTCAATCTGACCATACTCAGTTTATCACTATTTCTCAGAAAGTATTGAAGGGATCTTCTCATATATAGATTCCCCTATAGGGCCCTAGTTGTGCATATTGCATTTTAGAACTGATCGGCAACAAGATGGCCGGTAGGCCGCCATCTTGGATTATGATGGTTAAATATTGTTACCGTTACTTCTTTGAAAGTACTACTGACGGGATCTTCCTCACATTTCATATGTAGGTTCCCCTGGGGTCATAGTTGTGCATTTTGCATTTTGGGACCGAATGGTC
The DNA here is from genome assembly GCA_004382745.1 of Argopecten irradians irradians. NCBI lineage: Eukaryota > Metazoa > Mollusca > Bivalvia > Pectinida > Pectinidae > Argopecten > Argopecten irradians. The sequence goes on from SAYR01048247.1 coordinate 207,739, forward strand.
AACAAGATGGCCGGCTGGCTACCATCTTGGATTTTGATAGTTGAAGTTGAAGTTTGTTACCACTATTTCTCAGAAAGAACTGAAGGGATCTTTCTCAAATTTCATATATTGTTTGTAGTTTGAAAAGCAGAGAAAAGATTCGTCTTTCCGTTGTCAGACATAAATTATTCTTTGGTGGGCGCCAACAAGATCCCTCTGGGATCTCTTGTTAAAATCAGAAACTTTCATGATGTTCCATATTCATTTCAAATTATTGGCATAAAATGGTGATATCTCATGTACAAGAGTAAATAACAAATTATTGGCATTAAATGGTGACAAGTCATGTCCAAACTTAAACAACAAATTATTGGCATTAGATGGTGACAAGTCATGTCCAAACTTAAACAACAAATTATTGGCATTAGATGGTGACATCTTATGTTTAAGTTTAAACAACAATTACTCCCATCTCATGTATAAGATTAAATAACAAATTATAGGCATTAAATGGTGACATCTCATGTCCAAGCGTAAATAACAAATTATTGGCATTAAATGGTGACATCTCATGTCCAAGCGTAAATAAGAAATTATTGGCATTAGATGGTGAAATCTTATGTCCAAGCTTAAATAACAAATTATAGGCATTAAATGGTGACATCTCATGTCCAAGCGTAAATAAGAAATTATTGGCATTAGATGGTGACATCTCATGTCCAAGCGTAAATAACAAATTATTGGCATTAGATGGTGAAATCTTATGTCCAAGCGTAAATAACAAATTATTGGCATTAGATGGTGAAATCTTATGTCCAAGCTTTAACAACAAATTACTGGCATTAAATGGTTACATTTCGTGTCCAAGCTTAAAAAGATTTTAGTGTAAAAGTTAAAGACTAGAAATATGCCCTTGGGCTGATATGGCGGTCTAGGGCTGATAAAGGCTGTGATATCAAAATAATTATAACTTTCACAGGTGATGGTAGCACAGAAGAATGGTATAATAAAGATATTCAGTATGGACCTTCAGCTACAGATCATGTCCCTCGATTGCTGCCAGTCTCCCCTGATGAGTGCTGATTGGAGTCGGTTAGATGACGATATAATCAGTGCTGTGGCTGGCACGGAGTGGCTCATTTTCCACTTATCACGATCCAGGTAATCAGTGATCTATATCATCGGATTGTTATCACTAGAACACATAGGTCAAATGTTTCTTGGTAGATCTTAATATAAGAATCCAATGACAAATTTAGATTCCATTCGTGAGAAGATGTTGTAGGAACGTAAAAAATTTATTGGTTATGCACATTAACTGTTTATGATAAAATGGTGCCTCTTATTCAGTTTGCGAGTCTGTTTTCAATATTCATTGAATACCAACAGACAGGGTGATGACAAGTGTGAACATTTTCTCTGATGAGTTTGGTTGAATTTGATTTAAGGTACTATGGACATGATTATTTTGATTGTATAACTTACATTCATTGATCAATGAATGTTTTTATCACAGCCAGCCACAGGAGAGACGACAAGCACACTCTGAAGGGGCACGAGACATTCGGTGGGCTAAGTCTTCACCGATCCTGCTTGCCACGACAGGACGACCAGGACGACAGATCAAAGTCTTCAGTACAAGGCATCACCAGGTATAACAAGATCATTTTCCTGTGGGGACTTTTCAGTATTTCTTCTGAAGGAGACAATAGTAGCATTGCTTTGTCCAAACTGAGATCACTATATTGATATTCTATATCATTCTATATTCTATTCCTTCAAGTGACCTATGTACAAATATATTGATTCTGTTTCAGGTTCCCTTGAATACCAGACAACAAGTGACCTATGTACATATATGTTGATTCTGTTTCAGGTTCCCTTGAATACCAGCCAACAAGTGGCCTATGTACAGATATGTTGGTTCTGTTTCAGGTTCCCTTGAATACCAGACAACAAGTGACCTATGTACAGATATGTTGGTTCTGTTTCAGGTTCCCTTGAATACCAGACAATGAGTAACCTATGTACAGATATGTTGGTTCTGTTTCAGGTTCCCTTGAATACCAGACAACAAGTGACCTATGTACAGATATGTTGATTCTGTTTCAGGTTCCCTTGAATACCAGACAACAAGTAACCAATGCACAGATATGTTGGTTCTGTTTCAGGTTCCCTTGAATACCAGACAAGTGACCTATGTACAGATATGTTGATTCTGTTTCAGGTTCCCTTGAATACCAGACAACAAGTGGCCTATGTACAGATATGTTGATTCTGTTTCAGGTCTCCTTGAATACCAGACAACAAGTAACCTATGTACAGATATGTTGGTTCTGTTTCAGGTTCCCTTGAATACTAGACAAGTAACCTATGTACAGATATGTTGATTCTGTTTCAGGTTCCCTTGAAAACCAGACAACAGGTGACTTATGTACAGATATGTTGGTTCTGTTTCAGGTTCCCTTGAATACCAGCCAACAAGTGACCTATGTACAGATATGTTGGTTCTGTTTCAGGTCTCCTTGAATACCAGCCAACAAGTGACCTATGTACAGATATGTTGGTTCTGTTTCAGGTTCCCTTGAATACCAGCCAACAAGTAACCTATGTACAGATACGTTGGTTTTGTTTCAGGTTCCCTTGAATACCAGCCAACAAGTAACCTATGTACAGATATGTTGGTTCTGTTTCAGGTTCCCTTGAATACCAGACAACAAGTAACCTATGTACAGATATGTTGATTCTGTTTCAGGTTTCCTTGAATACCAGACAAGTGACCTATGTACAGATATGTTGGCTCTGTTTCAGGTTTCCTGGTATTGTTTCAGGTTCCCTTGAATACCAGACAACAAGTAACCTATGTACAGATATGTTGGTTCTGTTTCAGGTTTCCTTGAATACCAGACAACAAGTGACCTATGTACAGATATGTTGGTTCTGTTTCAGGTTCCCTTGAATACAAGACAACAGGTGGCCTATGTACAGATATGTTGGTTCTGTTTCAGGTTCCCTTGAATACCAGCCAACAAGTAACCTATGTACAGATATGTTGGTTCTGTTTCAGGTTCCCTTGAATACCAGACAACAAGTAACCTATGTACAGATATGTTGATTCTGTTTCAGGTTTCCTTGAATACCTGACAAGTGACCTATGTACAGATATGTTGGTTCTGTTTCAGGTTTCCTTGAATACCAGACAACAAGTGACCTATGTACAGATATGTTGGTTCTGTTTCAGGTTCCCTTGAATACCAGGCAACAAGTAACCTATGTACAGATATGTTGGTTGTGTTTCAGGTTCCCTTGAATACCCAGACAACAAGTGACCTATATACAGATATGTTGGTTCTGTTTCAGGTTCCCTTGAATACCAGACAACAAGTAACCTATGTACAGATATGTTGGTTCTGTTTCAGGTTCCCTTGTATACCAGCCAACAAGTAACCAATGCACAGATATGTTGGTTCTGTTTCAGGTTCCCTTGAATACTAGCCAACAAGTGGCCTATGTACAGATATGTTGGTTCTGTTTCAGGTTCCCTTGTATACCAGCCAACAAGTAACCAATGTACAGATATGTTGGTTCTGTTACAGGTTCCCTTGAATACTAGCCAACAAGTGGCCTATGTACAGATATGTTGGTTCTGTTTCAGGTTTCCTTGAATACCAGACAACAAGTGACCTATGTACAGATATTTTGGTTCTGTTTCAGGTTCCCTTGAATACCAGACAACAAGTAACCTATGTACAGATATGTTGGTTCTGTTTCAGGTTCCCTTGAATACCAGCCATCAAGTGGCCTATGTACAGATATGTTGGTTCTGTTTCAGGTTCCCTTGAATACCAGCCAACAAGTGGCCTATGTACAGATATGTTGATTCTGTTTCAGGTTCCCTTGAATACCAGCCAACAAGTGGCCTATGGAATGAGCTGGCATTACACCTTTCCTCTATTAGCAGTTGGCGGAGACCAGAAAGTCAGCCTTTATCATATAGAGCCTACTAGGGCACAGATTGGCTGATAGACGATGCTAATGGTCAAAGGTTAACTAGCTGACAGTAACTGCGAATGACAAAGGACGCGTACTAGTATTGTGTGTATTAACCCCATGAAGATGTGAAGGACTAAAGTGAACTTTTATGACCACATCAAGTACAAAGGCAGATCATCTACGGCTACATTAAAGACAAAGGCAGATCTTCTATCTCCACACTAAGGATAAAGGCATATCTTATATTGCCACATTGAGTTGAAGACTTCATGCCATCGTGTACTGGCGTTGTTGTTGTGGAAGAACATCCATTTATTTCGTCTTTGGTAGGAGGAGATATAAAACTGATTTAATTGATGAATGGTAGATGAGTAAAATCATCAGATAGATGTCAGAAAACAGACAAAATAGGTTTATTAATATTAATTATAACCATTTTTGTTGTTATGAAGAAGTAGAAGAGTTAGTACTTATGCTGCAGAATATACCACTGATATAACAAATATCTGCAGTTTGTCTACTGCTTTTTACAAAGAGCACTTAATCCATTTACAAACAAAATAAAATTGTGGAAAGATGAAGATGAGTGATTATTTACATTTCTATAAAAATGATGCCTAAAGGTCTGTCAAAAGTGACAACTGACGAGTCCTGCAAGGTCTAAACACACATGTTTATAAAATCACTGACGAGTCATGGAGAATCTAAACACCTGTGATAATAACTACACGGACAAATCATAGAAAGTCCAAACACCCATGGTAATAACATCACTGACAAGTCATAGAAAGGCCAAACACCCATGGTAATAACATCACTGAAAAGTCATAGAAAGTCGAAGCACCCATGGTAATAAAATCACTGAAAAGTCATAGAAAGTCGAAGCACCCATGGTAATAAAATCAGTGAAAAGTCATAGAAATTCGAAGCACCCATGGTAATAAAATCACTGAAAAGTCATAGAAAGTCGAAGCACCCATGGTAATAAAATCACTGAAAAGTCGTAGAAAGTCGAAGCACCCATGGTAATAAAATCACTGAAAAGTCATAGAAAGTCGAAGCACCCATGGTAATAAAATCACTGAAAATTCATAGAAAGTCGAAGCACCCATGGTAATAAAATCACTGAAAAGTCATAGAAAGTCGAAGCACCCATGGTAATAAAATCACTGAAAGTCATAGAAAGTCGAAGCACCCATGGTAATAACATCTCTGACTATCATGGAAGCTCCAAACGCCCGTGGTTCAGACATTAATATGTCTCTTATAGAATATAATTAGCCATATTTACTTCTTAGCCCAGCATTCCAATTCACTTACATGGTCTCTCCGTACCTCCATAAACAATTATTGTTATCGTTATTCCTCAGAAAGTTCAGAAGGGAATGGATCTCTCTCAAATTTCTTGTGTAGGGTTATCTTTGTGCGTAGTTGTACACCTCACATTTTGGCTTTGATGGGATTACACGACGGCTGACCGGCAGTCATATTTGATTTTGACAATTGAAGTTTTGTTGCTGCTATATCTCAAAAAGAACTCAAGGAGTCTATCTCAAATTTCATACGCTGGTTCCTCTTTGTTCCTATTTTTTATATCGTGTATTGGGACTGGCTGAATAACAAGATGACGGAAAAGCAGTCCTCTAGCATTTTGACAGTTGAATTTTGATATCGCATTTTTTCAGAAAGTCCTTGTAGGTTCTCCTTCATGCGTAGATTTGCACATTTAATTTAAGGCCGAGCCATATTCCAGATGGCCGACTGGCAGTCACCTTGGCTTTTGACAATTGAAGTTACATGTAGTAGTGTTTTTCTCAGATAATACCGAAGGGATCTCTCGCATTTTCTAGGTTCCCATGGGTGGCTAGTTATACACATTCCATTCCATTTAAGACCGATTGGAAGGCAACATATATAATTACATGTACAGATAAAGGAAACGATGAGAAATGCCCTTCTTTCCTTTGACCAACTTAAAACATTCAATGGTGGGCACCATTAAATCCCTCTGGTATTTCTTGTTGTTTATCATTTTAGCACATTAATATGTCAATGACAAACGATTCGGTTGACTGTGGTCCCGACATGACTGAGGAGTCCTAGAAGGTAGAATAACCTCCAACATCACTGAAAAGGCTAAAGATTTAGACAATGTAAACTGGACAAGGATCTTAGAATGGTTTGTCCTGCTCGCTACTGTCTGTGGTTCATGGTAAATTGTTTTATTACTGACCAAATCAAATGTTTCTCTGTATGGAAATAAATTCAAAGTACTACTTTCTTTTATTAGAGATTTGTTAACGTTGATAAGTGTATAAAATACCACACATGTGCGTAATAAGTATAGCTTGTACTTTATCTTGTTTTTGGTGCATGCACACTCAGTACTTCATTCCATAACATAGATGTAATTGAAAATTTCTCGAAGTTTTATCTTGAAGTAAAATAAGAAGCTTTAACTTTTCGAATGTGGTAATGGTATAAAGTAAGGAACTTTTGTAACCGAAGAAAAAAAATCTTATTCGTCTGCTCCTGTTTTTGATTGAGAAAAAAAAGTTAGCGGTGTAGCATCTTTAATGATTTAGCTGAAAACGTTCATTTTACAACGATTTGATAACTTGAGATAGATGCATGTGTAAGAATGAACCTACATGCTTTTTCATTGCCCATAATAAATAAACTTGCTAATAAATTTCTATAATTCTACATGCACGTATAGGTGAAAACTCCGGGTAAGTAATTACGTTTTGATCTTTTTATCTATTGTTATAGAATGTAGGCGTAGCGGAAACATACCAATAATACTACAAGCGAATTAAGAATATAAACTTTGTTTACCTGTGATTTTATTCAAAATGCTTTTAAAATAATTCCCCGAACACCAACTCTGGTAAAGACAAAGGGAGGTGTTTATGTAGGGAACCATTTGAAGTTAAGTTATAGTCTGTTTCAAAATCTAACACCAACTCAGGTAACTTTTGATCTAGGTAATTTTTTAACTAATATGATAAGATACATTATAAGATACAATAAATGTACAATTTTGTTAATTGCAAGTATTAATTTAAGTATTTATATCAATTATTACTATTTTTTCCCAAAATAATCATATGATAATACACACTGCGTTTTATCTCCATCTATGCACAACATGTATATTTTACAATAGCACTTTTTTACACAAAGCCTACTTTAAAAAAAATCATAAATCAATAGAATTTAAAGTTTTATTAAATCATCATATATTTTATTATATCATTTAAGCACTAAGGTAATTCAATGGTTTCCAAAATAATCTATAATGATAAGATACTTTATCAAAGTGTCTCATACATTTGGATGTACATATGGTATGCAAAATATTTCATTTCTAGCTAATTTAACCAAGATGCAGCAGCTGTGATGCTGAGTCGTCGTATGTCATCAAGTCGATGGTTACAGTCTGGTAGCGGTCTTTCAGGGTTGCCAGGCGTCTGTCGATGTTTACATACTTCTTCTTGCGGGGTTGGATTGGAGCTCCAGCATCTCTCTGTATCCGGCTGATGTCGTTCATGTTCTGCATGTCCTTGAACATCTGTATAATGGTGTATATGTTGGGATGTGAGTGCATAACTCGTCTCTTCAGTTTCCCATGCCATGCTTCCAGGTGGTTTGTAGTGCGTGGACCCTCAGTCAGGAAGTGGTTCCATGTCGTTTTTTCTCCATCTACCCACTGTTCTGTCACGTAGTCGGTGAATGGTAGGAGTGGATGAGGGATATCGGCATCATTGGCATCCTCCAGGGTCTGGAACAAGACGTCCTCTACACGCTCCATGGGAATGAGGGGCAAAACAGCAACTCGGCACACAAGGAGTCTCACGTCGTCGTTGTCGCGGTACAGTGTCTGAAGTCCTGTTGACTGAGCCTTTCTCCATATGCACTGAATGAAGTGAAATAAACATCCTTTGACATCTATTCCAGGGAAGACACTTCGGGTAGCATTGTGTGTGGCGATCTCAAAGTCGACGAATGCAGTAGTCGGGTGGAAGGGAATGTTGAAGTTGGTCATATGCTCCTGAAGTAACGTGAAGAAGCGGATGTAGATGGTCTGGCTCTTTCCGGGAAGTAGTGCATAAATCATCGGAGTCATGAGGCCGTTGTAACGTTGAAAATGGACCCTCGTTGAAATCTGACCTCGGGTCATTTTTCAACGTTGAAAAATGACCCCGAAAACCGTTGAAAACTGAACTTCAAGCGCACTTTTTACACCGACTCGTTGAAAATTGACCCCGTTGAAAAGTTACCCCATAAGAACTCTTTTTTACACAACAACACAACACGACACCAAAACACCACGAAACCACACAGCATGACACAGCACAGCAACACACCAACAACACTACACAGCACAACAACACATCACACCACACAACAAAACACAACAAAATAACACAACATCACACAAAATAACATCACACAACACAACAACGCTACACACTAAACACAACATCACACAACCACACAACACAAGACAACATTACATTACAAAACAACACGACACAACATCACAACAAAACATCACACAACACAAAAACACACAACACCTCAACACACAACCACGCAACAACAATACAACATCATCCAACAACAACACTACACAACACAACATCACACAACACAACAGCACATCGCTCAACATAACACAAATACACAACACACAAACACGCAACAACAACACAACACCACCCTACAACAACACACAACACCACAAAAACACAACACACCTCACAATACAACACAACAACAAAACATCTCACAACAACACAACACACAACCACGCAACAATACAACACCACCCAAAAACACACGACAACATCACACAACATAACAAATCACAAAATCACACAACAAAACATCACACAACAACAAAACACAAAACACAGCCACACAGCACACAACAACACACAACACAACAACACACTAATGACACACAACACAATAACATGACACAACCACACATAAATACACAACACATCACACAGCAACACAACACCACACAACATGACAACACAACAAACAAAAAAACACCACACAACAAACAACACACAACACAAAAACACACAACCACAAAACAACACAATAACACAACACAACACAACCATACGCATAACAAAACATAACTGATACATACGCAGATATATAATACATGCATTCTTGTATTGCAGGGAATAACTATATACTAACAAATACTGAATATCTGACAAACGTAAAATCGTCAAAAATGTTATTATAAAAAATCATTAAGAAACAAATTAATTATCATCATCAAGCTTTATTTCCCCCTTTAGAGGATATTGAATACAATCAAATCCACAAAAATATAAAGAAAAGAATAACGAAAATAAAAGTTAAATAGGTCGGAGCTCGCTGCTGGAATATACAACTTATGAATAAGTTATATAGCCGCGCAGATCAGTAACGTTGGTTAACCTCAATGGTTCACAAAAGGCATCGCGTAACGCGTTTGACTTTGGTCTGCAACACTGTTGAAGGGGATTCCTGTACTGGCTCCTAAAAGGCTACGGGTGAAGGAGGAATGATCCAAATTTTCAATGAAATTGAGGTCCATTTTCAACGTTACACCGTCAATCTGTGATAAAATGAAATTACAGTAAATTGGAAAATGCTAGTACAGATGTTTTACAAAATCTATATTACCTAAAACTGAAAACTAAAACAAGTCAGAAATTCTAAGAAAATAATGAGAAATTAAAAAATCTAGTACAGTATTTCTATTAAATATTTACACTAAAACTGAAAAGAAACTCAAGTATAAATCAATAAGAAACAGTAAATTGGAAAATTCTAGTACAGATGTTTTACAAAATCTATATTACCTAAAACTGAAAACTAAAACAAGTCAGAAATTCTAAGAAAATGACGAGAAATTAAAAAAAAATCTAGTACAGTAGTTCTATCATATTTTTACACTAAAACTGAAAAGAAACTCAAGTATAAATCAATAAGAAACAGTAAATTGGAAAATGCTAGTACAGATGTTTTACAAAATCTATATTACCTAAAACTGAAAACTAAAACAAGTCAGAAATTCTAAGAAAATAATGAGAAATTAAAAAATCTAGTACAGTATTTCTCTTAAATATTTACACTTATAAAGCTGAAAAATAGCACAAAAATGTATAGACTCAGACAAAGTCTAGTAATACAAAGACAAGTTGATAATTCAATGTACAATGTTGACAATTCAAATATCAGAGCAAGTATGATTTTTTTCTGAAATATGCCACTGTTTTATACACTATTCTACAGCAGCTTGGCAATAATTAACTGTTACTGATTTACTGATCGCCTATCAGACGAGTTGATTTACCTGAGATTTACCTGTGATCTTGCAATGAGAACAATTTTGAGATAGAGTATAACTCCATATCAACAAACCTTAATCCCTTTGTAAACACCCCACCTTAGTTGGTGTTCGGGGAAGACCCCCAATAAACTGTTACATGATGATGTATGGAATTGATATATTCATGTTGCCGATTATCTTCCATCTGATAACAATTCATTCCTTAAATAATCGCAATTTGAACAAAAAGTGATTAAATAATGATAAAGGTTTTATTATGAAATATGATTTTCTAGATCCCTACCCATTCACTACTTTATATGGAGGATGTGGTCACATTCATATCAATTATACATGTAGCTATTGTTACCGAGAATGGATTCCATTCATGCGTCTTAGTAACTAGCTGCGCATAATCATTTCCATTAATAGTTAACTCTTTGGATTTTTTTTTAAAGCTACATTTTAATCTTTGACCCATTTTCGCTTACGATTGAATTTCTTTTATTTAGCAATGAATTAGAAATCGCTTCCCCGCTAAAAGGACACAGGCCTAGGGTTAAATATTGTTAGACGCAAAATTAAATTGTCGCGAAAAAAGCTATTCACATTAAAACGCAAAATCAACTCGCCACAAAAGTTTAAAGTGTAAAGAGATAGCAGAAAGAACAACTGCTCATTCCTAATTAGATTGTATGGACATGTGCCCAAATCTACTGGTTACAAAGACTTCTTAGATAACCATCCAACTGTGGAATACCGCCTAAGTCGGACAACTTCCTTTATTACTCGGTATTAGCCGAGTTGTAAACATCTCACGGATCTAACTATGGCTGATGTATATATGTACACGATTTTGTGTGTTATCGGCGCCCGGGGTAAGGTTTTTATTACAGTAGTACATATAGTATAGGACTGGTAAATTACTTTATTTATTATAAAAATGCGACATAAACATGCCATAAACCTTTTAAGATTGATCTCGATCACGTTTGTTTTTTTCGTTGGCAATGGAATCTATCACTTTCACAAAAAATACCTAAATAACATTTGCAGGAAAATGAACCTCACACGCTATCTACTGTGAAATGTTACACGGGAAAATAGAGACGATTATCAGAAGTTTTACTTCATATGTTGTATGTGGAAAATATGTATGATACATCCATGAATAGATGGGGGAAGATCTCGTAAATTTAAACTTGTCAATTTTGATGATCTGAAGTTGACGAGTATAATTGACCCTGTATTTATTTTTTGTCTGCGTAGTAAATACATATCATGAATCTTGGTATTATAAATACTGATAAAATTAACTTCTAAATAATCCAGATTATATTTCAAATATTTTGTTTTGTTTTGTTTCGGCAGTGTTTAGTCGTCCTCAATAATGTTGGACCTTTTTTCCTATAAAGTAAATAAGCAGCTGTTGTAAAGTGCAGTCAAAGTTTAATCTACATTCTTTTTATTTTTGTTTCGTCATCTATGTCTTTATTTATATAAATACTTTTCCATTTACATGTGTAGACTACTAATATTGAAAACTGATTATCCTAATTAGTGTGGTGAAACTTAAGTCGGTATGGTTTCAGAAAAGTGTAAATTAGCCTGTATATGTTTGGATACCAACCATGAAAAAATACACCGACGATCTTTATGTAATACGACAGAGATGTAGAACATGTAGGGTGCCGATCAGTGCCACTACAATGCAATTGTGGAATTTATTTCGTTTTCTCCATCAGGTGCAATGTCCATTTATCATCAAAACGCCTCTTTATGTTTTCAAAATACCACTGATGTAGCCATTGACATTTCGTGTGGTGACGGGGACATGATCGTCCTGGATTCAGTTTATACCCACGGGACCAATTTGCCATCAGAATGTTCAAAAAGTGTACCACTTACCAAGGCTCAGTGCTGTCATTACGATTTACGAGAATACTGCTCCTCTGCGTCCACGGAAATTAATTACAAACACTGCGACCTCCAATTAAATTGTTCTTTGGGCGGCACTTTAATGGACGGGACATGTAAACGGTCACAGACAAGCTACATATTGGTCAACTTTTACTGTATATCAGGTAAGTTACATTTTGGCAGACTTTTACTGCATATCAGGTAAGTTACATTTTGGCAGCTTGTCTGTGACTGTAGCTTGTCTGTGACTGTATATCAGGTAAGTTACATTTTGGCAGACTTTTACTGTATATCAGATAATAAAAATTGGTTGTATAATAATGATAATAAATATTCATCGTCGATGATTAATGCACACATATATGTGCCATATTTCCACAGAGAAATACCAAGAAAAACTTTTAATATGGTTCTAGAAAGAAATTAATTACTTACAATGCATTGTTCCTTATTTTACAAACACAGAGAACTCAAAACACTTAGTTGTAGCAGTATTGCCAAAATTTTATATTGTCTATAGTATTGTAGTATAAGACTTTCATGTGTGGATATGAAGGAGATTCTAAACGAAGCGAAAATCAAAGTACAAGAAGTACTGAGAGACTCGGCTCAGGAAAACCAGAAACTGGACCCAGTAAATTATTTTATTCAAAAAGTGATAATTAACACGTCGAATGTTGATGTACAATCGAACAATGAATCCAGTAAATGCGCGCTTTCCTCTGCGCGCACAGAGTTATAATGATAACAAGATTTGCCAAGATGACATTACGGAACTAGAAATAATAAACGCTCTTAAACATATGAAGAACGGCAAAGCTGGAGGTCAGGATCATGTTGTATTAGAACACATTCGATATGGAGGCGCGCACCTGTTTAAAACACTAGCTTTCTTATGTAACTCTTATTTTCGAAATCGAAGACTATCCACCTTGTTTTAAGTACGGACTAGTTATTTCCTTATATTAAGGATGGAAAGAAAGACAGATTCGACACAAACAACTATCGAGACATCACATTGACTCCAGTGTTACAAAAGTTGTTCAAAAAAATTGTCCCTGAAAGAATATTAAAGTTCTGCATTAAAATTGACTTTCCACATCGATTACAGCAAGGCTTTAGGCCCAAGTGCGGAAGTATTACTGCTGCATTCACAGTAAAGGAAGCTATATGCCACCATCTTGAACGCGATACAAGAGTCTACGCTGTATTTCTAGACAACGCAAAGGCATTCAATAGTGTATGGGTAAACGGCCTCATTTTTTAAGATATACAATATGGGACTCAATGGCCAAATATGGCGAATTATTTCTAATGTATTTAACGACGTAACTTCGTGTGTTATATGAGGAGGAAACCGGAAATCCAAACAAGGTCAAGCAAGGGGGTCGGTTAAGGTCGAACATTGTCTTCGTGGTTCTTCCTAGTAATGATAAATGATCTCATTCACGAACTGGATTCCTTTAACTTCGGTCTTCATATTCACGATCTACATTTACCAGGGACACTCTTAGCCGATGATACCCTACTTATGGACTGCTCTACTGGTAATTTGCAGAACCTCTTGGATATAGTATTCGATTTCTCCTACAAATGGCGCTTGAGTTATAATCCAATAAAACGTTCTTTAAAGATGTTTCACAGTGGCAGCAGAAAGCGCGTTCCACAGACTCCAATGGGTCACCACCAAAGAGTACGCGGGAATAAATTTTACTGCAAATCATCACTGATAAATACATAAAGTCATCATGTGCCAAAGGGAGAAAGATACTGAATTCTCTGATAAGTGTTGGCATACACAGTGGAGGTATGAACCCATTGACAAGCTGTAATCTAGTGCAATTAATGGTTCAGTAACGAATTCTGTATGGATCAGAGCTTTGGGCCAATCCAACACAGCAATCTCGCCAGGAACTCCACATTGTACAACAATACGATGCGCGGAGGTGCCAAGGTTTAGAGCAAACGTCTTCATCTCTAGGTACAACACGCGCCATCGGGCTATCAGACATCTACGTCGAGGTTGAATGTAGAAAGCTCATGTAACTTCGGATGGAAAATTATCCTCACGATTAGACTGTGCTCCTTTATATTCGAATATATACATTCACATATGTAAAGATGAAAACAGAGAGTTTTGTTCACGATACACTCATAATTGCGAGAAATCTCAACATCTCCTCCCTGTTGCTGGACTGAATATATACATTCACATATGTAAAGATGAAAACAGAAAGTTTTGTTCACGATACATTCATAATTGCGAGAAATCTCAACATCTCCTCCCTGTTGCTGGACTAAGTGTTCGATTGATTTTGTCCTTTGCAAACAACATGGAATAACGTTTGCAGAAAAAACAGTCGAGGTGTTATAAAATCTGACAATACGCTTTGATGTCTTCTAAAAGGCTACAACATACAACTCCATTCACTACACTCATGGTCATAATCTGCTGTGGCTACGTGTCTAGAATACCCAAAATATACATGGAAGCTCGGAGAAGTTGTAAAATTATCCTATCGTTATGAGAAAAACACGGCGACATGTAAAATGTGTAAGAAAGAAACTGATAATATAGCGATTTATTTTCTAGTCCTATTTCCGACAATGATTTCAGAGATGAACACTCTTCTATGATTGTTTATATGCTTTGTTGTTTTGATTTGATGTAAACAAAAAATATGGCTGATTTAAATCTCTTACCAGGGGAAATAAAGAAAATATATATATATATCATGAAAATTGCTGTATATTTTAACGCAAATCCCGTCATTTTGTATGAGTGATAAACCAGTATTTCACCCGTAGGTATGAGATGAGATAAACCAGTATTTCACCCATTGGTATGAGATGAGATAAACCAGCATTACACCAGTAGGTATGAGATGAGATAACCAGTATTACACCCGTAGGTATGAGATGAGATAAATCAGTATTACATCAGTAGGTATAAGAGAAAGTGAGTGTATAATTTGATATTTTTCTTTCATGTCTTTCATATCTTATAATGTTTTAAGTTGTTATTGATTTATGTTAACCAATAAATTATGCATTTGTTTATATTTTGTAATGTTGTTCTTCTACATATTACTATAATACCATATTCACTTGTAATTATACCCTATTTTTATATATTTTCTAGGTATGGGATGAAATAAATCAGTATTACACCCGTAGGTATGGGATGAGATAACCAGTATTACACCCATTGGTATGAGATGAGATAAACCAGTATTACACCAGTAGGTATGAGATGAGATAACCAGTATTACACCCATTGGTATGAGATGAGATAAACCAGTATTACACCCATTGGTATGAGATGAGATAAACCAGTATTACACCCGTAGGTATGAGATGAGATAAACCAGTATTACATCAGTAGGTATGAGATGAGATAAATCAGTATTACATCAGTAGGTATGAGATGAGATAAACCAGTATTACACCCGTAGGTATGAGATGAGATAAACCAGTATTACACCAGTAGGTATGAGATGAGATAACCAGTATTACACCCATTGGTATGAGATGAGATAAACCAGTATTACACCCGTAGGTATGAGATGAGATAAACCAGTATTACATCAGTAGGTATGAGATGAGATAAACCAGTATTACATCAGTAGGTATGAGATGAGATAAACCAGTATTACATCAGTAGGTATGAGATGAGATAAACCAGTATTACATCAGTAGGTATGAGATGAGATAAACCAGTATTACATCAGTAGGTATGAGATGAGATAAACCAGTATTACATCAGTAGGTATGAGATGAGATAAACCAGTATTACATCAGTAGGTATGAGATGAGATAAACCAGTATTACATCAGTAGGTATGAGATGAGATAAACCAGTATTACATCAGTAGGTATGAGATGAGATAAACCAGTATTACATCAGTAGGTATGAGATGAGATAAACCAGTATTACATCAGTAGGTATGAGATGAGATAAACCAGTATTACATCAGTAGGTATGAGATGAGATAAACCAGTATTACATCAGTAGGTATGAGATGAGATAAACCAGTATTACATCAGTAGGTATGAGATGAGATAAACCAGTATTACATCAGTAGGTATGAGATGAGATAAACCAGTATTACATCAGTAGGTATGAGATGAGATAAACCAGTATTACATCAGTAGGTATGAGATGAGATAAACCAGTATTACATCAGTAGGTATGAGATGAGATAAACCAGTATTACATCAGTAGGTATGAGATGAGATAAACCAGTATTACATCAGTAGGTATGAGATGAGATAAACCAGTATTACATCAGTAGGTATGAGATGAGATAAACCAGTATTACATCAGTAGGTATGAGATGAGATAAACCAGTATTACATCAGTAGGTATGAGATGAGATAAACCAGTATTACATCAGTAGGTATGAGATGAGATAAACCAGTATTACATCAGTAGGTATGAGATGAGATAAACCAGTATTACATCAGTAGGTATGAGATGAGATAAACCAGTATTACATCAGTAGGTATGAGATGAGATAAACCAGTATTACATCAGTAGGTATGAGATGAGATAAACCAGTATTACATCAGTAGGTATGAGATGAGATAAACCAGTATTACATCAGTAGGTATGAGATGAGATAAACCAGTATTACATCAGTAGGTATGAGATGAGATAAACCAGTATTACATCAGTAGGTATGAGATGAGATAAACCAGTATTACATCAGTAGGTATGAGATGAGATAAACCAGTATTACATCAGTAGGTATGAGATGAGATAAACCAGTATTACATCAGTAGGTATGAGATGAGATAAACCAGCATTACACCAGTAGGTATGAGATGAGATAACCAGTATTACACCCGTAGGTATGAGATGAGATAAACCAGTATTACATCAGTAGGTATGAGAGAAAGTGAGTGTATAATTTGATATTTTTCTTTCATGTCTTTCATATCTTATAATGTTTTAAGTTGTTATTGATTTATGTTAACCAATAAATTATGCATTTGTTTATATTTTGTAATGTTGTTCTTCTACATATTACTATAATACCATATTCACTTGTAATTATACCCTATTTTTATATATTTTCTATAAGACTTTTATAGGCTTGAACTGTTGTCCGATTCCTGTTTTTAACATGTATCAATTTACACTGTTATGTAATTAATTAATTTATCAGACAAATTGAAATTTAGTTTACAGGTTTGTTCATCACATTTTTTTCCTGTAACCACGATAAATGATCAGCCATACTATAAACTCCTTATTGTCTGGGGACTGTTTGGTCCATGCGCCAGTTACTTTTATTACACATGCATGTAGAGCTTTCTTACTATAATATGACCTTGTATTTGGTTACCAGGACGTGAAATAAAAGACGTGAACGAGAACGGAAGTGTAACCATGACTACTGTTCTACTGCACAGTCCCGGATACCTTTCTGACACCCATCCTGGCGCGCTGCCAGCAAACTGCTCTTTCACATGTTCTGTAGCAGCGCCGCATCCAACACGTATCAGGATACAGACACTTAACTTGAAGTTTACAGAAATAGAAAGTTACTGTGGCCAGTCGCTGACCGTTACATACGATGGGAACAATCCGACGGTTCTTTCGTGTAAATCAGGAATCAATCGTGTGATTTCCATACAGACTCATTATCTTGAAATCCAAGTAAACAACTTTTTGAATATTTTCTTCTTCTCTTCTCATAGAGGGCAAGTATTCGCATTGCAAGATTCCTTGCTTATCATTGAGATGTTTATCATTTATGTTTTGGGTCAACACACTTATAATTTACTTCGTACTATGACTCGGGTAATAGCGAACTATTCCAACCCATATATTACGTAGGAAACACATAAATCATAACAGAACCTGGGCCTTCTGTATATGGGAACAAACAGGCTAATAATAAAAATCCAACCAGACAAATGCAACATTATTCACATCACACGAAAATGTAACGAAATACTCCATGACTGCACTCTACATAAGTGGACATCACTCTACACAAGTATTAGCTTCCCAAAAATCTAAGAAGGCTACCATACAGCATTATTTATAAGGCAGCAATGATAGGAAATTGGCGAATGGTTTTGTTCGCAGTTCACAGTTAGCTGGTATAGTGGATCTTTTTCCTAATGCTAAAAATTCAGTTACCAACTCATATACAATGTACGAAGTACGGATATTCTTGGACAGTGTGTGAAATACAAGGATACGCATGTAAACAAGCGTAATATATCGGTTAAAACCAGACTTTACTTTGGCGCATACAGTTCCCCAAATATCTTCTAAGTAAAGCCCACATTTTGTTTCCTACAAGCAGTTCATGATCAGCTACGTAGCTAACAGTTAGGCTATATATAGACGAACAAAACTCGGCATATCACCGAAATTTGAAAACTCTCTAGACTTATTCAAAACATGTAGCGTTGCCTTGTATGATTTCTGAGAATAATGGCCGACAATGAGAAAAAAGCATTCGGACTTTTCTGGGTTTGTCTAATGATAATTTGTTTGCGATAATTTCCCCACTGGTACCCCTTACGCACATGACATCTTCAGCAACAAGTAACCAATCAAAACACGAAAATAGATTTGGCCAACCAATCAAAGTGAACAGATTATTTTTAACCACGTGAAATCCCAACAACATGGCAGGCAAAGCGACCGATGATGGTAGCAACCAGGATGGTAGCAAAAATGGGATTGTTGCAAAAACAACCTTAAAAGGGACATGCACATAAATAATACCACCACAAATGCAAAATGATAACTAGGCTTCTTAAAACAAAATTTATATATATATATATATAAATACATATGTGAGAATAAATTCACCATATATAAAAATAAAACACGCATACACAGTACTTATATGACCCAAACTTGTATACTGGAATCCACAGATCGAAAAGTCAACAACAACACCATAACACAAATTCAGTTACTAACATGAACCAGACGAATATCCTATTTTTATATCTAGTGGTTTGATAAATCACAAACGTCCCATCCGAGGCCTGTTAAAAGAATCATTTTCAGCGCGACATTAACATTGTTACGTCGATTGCACGTCAACATTGCTGACGTCATCGACAATGCACGCCATGGTTACACCGCATAAAGTCTTTAAACATTGAACGTCTTTCAGTTGGCATTCATAGCTGATATGAATATGAACTGGGCAGAGGCAAATTCTATGAAGCGCCCTAGCCCCCGGCTCGGGTACTATGCCATCCCTCGACAATACTATCAGACCATGCCCTCAAAAGAAGGCAGTAATATGTAATTATTCTTCTCCGTTTTAATAACGTACATAGAGGTGAACGTCATAGCGATGTTCAGGAGCGGTTTCTAGACTTAAGTTATATGTGTACATATGTGTATATCCTTACAGACGTACATAGCGACAATATAACCCTAGCGTGTGGCAGTGATGTGGGGGACGGGCAAGTGACATTACCTATGCCAACAGTGACCACGGGGATCTATTCCCACCACTCAGAAAGTCATATGAAGAGTGAAACAGGTATATCTAAGCGTTATTCTCAATATTTTTGGGGTTTATGAAGTCCTAACGTCTTAGGCGTAATTAGCATTAATATCCAATTTTTCAGTATTATTCAGCGTCAATGAAAAAGAAAGTCCGTCCGTTTCTGTCAATGACTTCCAGAGCCCATAAGATACTGATGTATATTAAATTATTTGTTTAATTATGTTTTAATATCGAGATGCACCTGTGAAAATCATCGCTTCTGTCGTCATCCTGATTTGTTTAATTTTGTTTTAATATCGAGATCTACCTCTGAAATCATCTTTCCTGTCGTCGCCATCCTTTTTTGTTTAATTTGGTTTTACTATTGAGATCAACCCTTGAAAATTTTCGTTCCTGTGGTCGCCATTCATTTTTGTTTAAGTTTGTTGTAATATCGAGATGCACCTGTGAAAATCATCGCTTCTGTCGTCATACTGTTTTGTTTAATTTTGTTTATGATATCGAAATGCATCTGTGAAAATCATCGCTTCTGTCGCCATCCTGATTTGTATAATTTTGTTTATAATATCGAGATGCACCTGTGAAAATCATCGCATCTGTCGTCATACTGTTTTGTTTAATTTTGTTTATGATATCGAGATGCACCTGTGAAAATCATCGCTTCTGTCGTCATCCTGATTTGTTTAATTTTGTTTATAATATCGAGATGCACCTGTGAAATCATCTTTCCTGTCGTCGCCATCCTTTTTTGTTTAATTCGGTTTTAATATTGAGATCAAGCTGTGAAAATCATCGTTCTTGTCGTCGTCATCCTGTTTTGTTTAATATTGTTTTACAATATTGAGATCCACCCATGAAAATCATCGTTCTTGTCGTCATCCTGATTTGTTTAATTTTGTTTTGATATCAAGATTCACCCGTGAAAATCATCGTTCTCGTCGCCATCCTGCTTTGTTTAATTTTGTTTATGATATCGAGATGCACCTGTGAAAATCATCGTTCCTGTCGTCGTCATCCTGTTTTGTTTAATATTGATTTACAATATTGAGATCCACCCATGAAAACCATCGTTCCTGTCGTCGCCATCCTGCTTTGTTTAATTTTGTTTTAATATCGAGATCCACCTGTGAAAATCATCGTTCCTGTCGCCATCCTGATTTGTTTAATTTTGTTTATAATATCGAGATGCACCTGTGAAAATCATCGCTTCTGTCGTTATCCTGATTTGTTTAATTTTGTTTATGATATCGAGATCTACCTCTGAAATCATCTTTCCTGTCGTCGCCATCCTTTTTTGTTTAATTCGGTTTTAATATTGAGATCAAGCTGTGAAAGTAATCGTTCTTGTCGTCGTCATCCTGTTTTGTTTAATATTGTTTTACAATATTGAGATCCACCCATGAAAATCATCGTTCCCGTCGTCGCCATCCTGCTTTGTTTAATTTTGTTTTAATATCGAGATCCACCTGTGAAAATCATCGTTCTTGTCGTCATCCTGATTTGTTTAATTTTGTTTATGATATCGAGATGCACCTGTGAAAATCATCGTTTCTTTCGTCGTCATCCTGTTTTGTTTAATATTGATTTACAATATTGAGATCCACCCATGAAAACCATCGTTGTTCTGTAACAAATAGTTACATTATACAATTATTTCGTATCATATTACGTGTCATAGATTCGGTAC
The DNA here is from genome assembly GCA_004382745.1 of Argopecten irradians irradians. Lineage (NCBI taxonomy): Eukaryota > Metazoa > Mollusca > Bivalvia > Pectinida > Pectinidae > Argopecten > Argopecten irradians. The sequence continues at coordinate 229,159 of SAYR01048247.1, forward strand.
ATCGCCGCTTTAAAACTTTATAGTTACATTAGAGTTATCCCCCTTTTGTTTCGCTCTTTTCGCAAGATACGCCATTGGAGGGCCTCGCACCATTAGTTTGGGTGGTCCAAAAATGTGAGTTTACAGAGTTTATAATCGTTTAGACTAAATGTAATTTCATTCCTATTGTATGTTATGTTATCGATCACTCATATTTACTATGAATAGGAAATATACAGTCGACATATTAAAGTAAATCATGTCAAATTAAGGTCATATCGTTTCGAGTAACATTTATTTCATTATAGCATAGTGTTGTTTGTTATGTGTTCTGTCTATCAGAAAGAGTAATTCTTCTTTCTGTTTGTTTCAGTTCTTCACTTTGTTTCATCGTGATTAAAATAAACCTCAATGCCGAGATATGGATTCGGGTTTTTTGTGTAGTATTTCGCCCCCCTCGTATCAGGATAGTGAAGAAATTTCGGACACTCTGTAATCGTGTTTCAATGCAGCCCGATAGACACTTGTACAACTACTCGTACTAGTCTCAGTGACCAATGGAACTGTTTTCGAACAAGTAATTTCGTACAAATTAGTGTCACACGTACCACTACTTGAAAACTACTCCATATAAGACTTTCCATATATATTACACATATACAGCCTCAATTTGTGTACAGTTAACTAGAACATTCGTACAAATATGTCGATCAAATCATCTGTAACTCAGGAAAACATTCTTGAAAGCCGAAGGACACGGGTCCTGACTGAGAAGGCCAAAGAACAATATGAACAAACATTAACCAAATTCAAGGATAAATTGTCCTCTGCTTGGGGAAAGTGCCAGTCTGAGTTGGACAATGTTATATGTGCTAGTGATGATAACGTAGAAAATCTGAAAAAAGTAAGACTTTCTCTGTCAATAGTATATGGTGGATATTGCATGATTTCAGATGAATATACATCCTACATGGACACAATCAACTCTGCAGAAAGCCAAGGTGAAGTAGCTCATCACGCAACAAATTTCAAAAGATCAGACTTCATAGTAAAAAACGTCCTTAAACAGATAGATGTAAAAATTAGTTCCGCAGAATATGAGACTCGTTCCAATCGGTCATCGAGGTACTCCGATCATTCTGGTCGCACTTCACGACACTCCGATCGCATCTCACAACATTCGAACTCTAGCTCTGATGCCGCTAGAAGGAGAGCTAAGGCAGACGCTGCTAAGGTTCGCGTCGCATATGTACAAAAGGAAGCTGAGTTACGTAAACATCAAGCATTTATTGAGCAGGAGGAGAAATTACACTTAGCAAAATTAGAACGTCAAAAACAAGAACTAAATGCGGATATGTATGTTTTACAAGAACGCAAAAACTGTGCCGCAGCGGAAGCGGAAGCTGATGCACTTGAGACAATCAGTGCTGCAGGTGAAAGTATACATATTCCTGCACATCTCAATGTTCCTGTAGTGGATACTGTGTTGCGTACAGAGAAATATGTTAATTCGCTCACAAACATTGAAAATGGATCGCGTTACGACACAAGGGAACCGAACATTGAAAATGTGTCACATTACGAAGCAAGAGAACCGCACTTTGAGAATATGTCGCGTTACGAAGCGAGGCAACCCAACATTGGAAATGTGTCGCGCGACGAAGAAAGACAACCGAACATGGAAAATGTGTCGCAAAATGAATTGAGACAACCAGTCATGAAGGAGAGCACTGTCGCGTCTGAACTTTCGCAATTTCTATTAAAAAAAGATCTAATATTCTCGCGACTACACAAGTTCGACGATTCACCCGAAAATTATGCTGCCTGGAGAACTGGGTTTTGTAACATCATGGACGAACTCAATGTCTCGCCACCTGAAGAACTTGACTTGTTAATACGTTGGTTAGGACCTGAATCGGTGAAACACGCGACAAGCATCCGTGCAGCAAGTACGTCAAACCCAGTTAAAGGTCTTTCACGACTATGGGACCGTCTTAATGAAAGGTACGGAAGCCCCCAAATGGTCGAGAGCGCACTCAAAACAAAACTAAACAATTTTCCCAAGATCACGAACAAGGAGTTCAAGCGATTATATGAACTTGCTGACATTCTTTCGGAAATTGAATCTGCCATGGAAAACCCGACATACCGAGAACTTCTCTCATACTTTAACACCACTGCTGGGATAAATCCTATAGTCTCTAAGTTGCCGCACAACATTCAGGAAAAATGGACAAATCATGCTGTTCGGTATCGTAAACAATTTGATGTTGTTTTCCCACCCTTTTCATGCTTCACAGAATTCGTGCGCGAGATGAGTCAGATAAAGAATGATCCAGGATTTGTCTATGACAACGACACTGCGAAAGACAGCAGTACTCAGAAACAGGACAGAAATCCTGTTAGTCGTGCCCCCGCAAAGAAACGTGGAAACCAGTCGGCACCTCATGTCTCTACTTTCAAAACTGAAATCTCACCTACAGGAAACATGGAGTCTATCGACAGTTCATCGCTTTGTCCGTTGCATCACACAGGCCATTCGTTAAACTCCTGTCGTCAATTTCGATCAAAACCTATTGGAGTTAGGAGAAAATACCTTAAAGAAAAGAGGTACTGTTTCAAATGTTGTGACAGCACTGATCATGTGTACAAAAACTGTTCGAAGAACATAACATGCAATGTATGTCAAAGCACTGAACATCCGGGAGCTCTACATTTCGACGGCGGGGAGAAAAGTCGTGACAAAGAACCAGTAAAAACAGTCACCATACCACATAATGAGAAAGTTACGGCAAATTGTACGCGTATTAACAATGCCAGGGGCCAAAGTAAATCGTGTGCCAAAATCCTCATGGTAAATGTTCACCCTACACAAGAGCCACAGAATACAGTAAAGATGTATGCGTTGTTAGATGAACAAAATAATAGATCTCTTGTACGCCCTGCGTTTTTCCAACTTTTTGATAAAAAGTACGAAACTGTAAACTACTCGCTATCGACATGCTCTGGACTTGCTTCAGCTACAGGGAGGAAAGCATGTGACTTTACTGTCTCAGCACTTGATGGTTCATTTAATGCGGACCTACCATGCTTACTTGAATGTGACAATATTCCGAACGAGCGAGAGGAAATTCCAACTCCGGATGTTGCTTTGAGTTATCCACATCTTTCTGACCTCGCACAATACATTCCTGATCTCGACCCTAGTGTAGAAATTGTCATGCTTCTAGGCCGTGATATCCCTGAGGTACATCACGTGCAAGATCAACGTATTGGTCCTTCCGGTTCACCTTACGCGCAACAACTCCATCTAGGATGGACAATAATTGGAGAAACGTGTTTAGGTACTATGCATCGTCCCGACACAGTCAATGTCAATAAGACTTATCTCATCAAGGACCGACCATCGCTTTGCAAACCTTGTCCCTACGGTCTCCGAGTGAAGGAACATGCACCCTCAGATACCACTGCGCACGACGAGTGTGAACACTCAATCTTCCAAAGAACCAGAGATGACGAAAAACTGGGTCTCTCTCGTGAGGACCAGGAGTTCCTGAAAATTATGGATAGAGACTTTATAAAAGACTTACATGGGCGATGGACAGCTCCACTACCATTTAAACCACATCGACCGCGTTTGCCAAACAACAAGTCCCAAGCAGTAAAGCGAGCTCATATACTTGACAATACACTGCGTAAGGATCCCATCAAGAGAGCACATTTCATAACCTTCATGCAGAAACTGTTTGAGCAAAAACACGCCGAACTAGCTCCACCGCTTCATGACGGTCAAGAATGCTGGTACTTGCCAATCTTCGGAGTGTATCAGAAGAGAGACCAAATCCGCGGAGTCTTTGATTCATCGGCTAAACATGACGGGCTGTCGCTCAACAATGTCTTGATGTCCGGTCCAGACATGACCAACAATTTACCAGGGATCTTGTTGCGCTTCCGCAGAGAGCAGGTCGCAGTAACAGCCGACGTCCAGCAAATGTTTTACAACTTCTTTGACTGTGAGGATCATCGAAATTTCTTGAGGTTCTTATGGTATCAAGATAATGACATGTCCAAGGACTTGGTTGAATACCGCATGTGTGTGCATGTATTCGGCAATACCCCCTCACCTGCGGTTGCTACGTACGGCCTTCGGAGAACTGCATGTGAAAACGCTGACAACTTTGGCTATAATATGAAGGAGTTCGTTGAGCAAGACTTTTATGTTGGTGACGGGCTTATGTCGCTGCCATCTGCACCAGAAGCTATTGACCTCATGAAACGTACGCAACAAGCTCTCGCTACAGCTGGCATAAGGCTTCACAAAGTGGCTTCAAACAGCACACAAGTGTTAAAATCATTCCCCCAAGAAGACCTCGCAAAAGACTTAAAGGATCTGGAGATAGGTACAGACAGCTTACCTGTCCAGCACAGTCTCGGACTCAGTTGGGATCTTGAATCGGACTCATTTCTGTTTCGCATATCTCCAGATGACAAACCGTACACTCGTCGCGGTGTTCTTTCAGTGACTAATAGTTTGTTTGATCCACTAGGCTTTATCGCACCTGTTGCAATCGGAGGGAAAATACTGCTGCGCTCTATGACTACGGGTATGTTCGACTGGGATGAGACTCTTCCTCCAAAGTTCTATAATGAGTGGGAACGATGGAGAGATTCATTACATGATCTTCAGGACCTCAGAATTCCACGTCAGTATACTTCATCATCCTTCAAAGAGTGCGAGAACATCAGTGTCCATGTTTTCTCAGACGCTTCAGAGAAAGCTATAGCCTCTGTCGGTTACTTGTTGACAGCATGTGAAGATGGAACTCAAAAGCTAGGGTTCATCTTGGGTAAGACCAAGGTTGCGCCACTTTATACCACGACGATACCACGACTTGAGCTGTGTGCTGCTGTTCTTGCGATAGAAATCGCGGAAACTATATCTGAGCAACTCAATCTGCCGTTAAGCATCTTTCGCTTGTACACAGATAGTAAAGTGGTTTTAGGATACGTGTATAACCAGACCCGCCGTTTCTATAACTACGTGTGTAATCGCGTAACGAGGATCCGCAAGAGCTCAACTCCTGAACAGTGGAACTTTGTATCAACGGAACATAACCCCGCTGACCAAGGAACTAGACCTATTCACGCAAAGGACTTGTTGGAAAGCAAGTGGCTCCACGGTCCCACGTTTCTCCTCGAAGGAACGGAGTTCTCCGACGACCTTGTTCCAGAGGTATCGGCTGACGATAAGGAAGTTCGGCCAGAGGTATCCTGTCTCCTCACCAAGGCAAAAGTATCAGGTGAGACAATTCTTAAGCGCTGTGAAAAGTTTTCCAATTGGCATCAGTTGGAACCAGATAATGTCAGATCTGCCAAAAGATCGTGTCGTACCAGGACCGCCATTCTCCTCTGTGGGCGTCGACGTTTTCGGCCCGTGGAATGTTGTCGCACGTCGGACAAGAGGTGGTGTTGCCAACAGTAAACGATGGGCCGTGCTATATACATGCTTGACGACTAGAGCCATTCACATTGAAGTCGTTGAAGAACTTAACACCTCAGCATTCATCAACGCGACTCGTAGGTTCATCGCCATCAGAGGAAAAGTGACGGAATTCAGGTCAGATCGAGGCACCAATTTTGTGGGCGCTACCGACTTGATGAGAATCGACGCTGTAAATGTAGAGGATGGTCCATTGAAGGAGTTTTTGTTTAGAAGTGGAACAGTATGGATCTTTAACCCTCCACATTCCTCCCATATGGGCGGAGTGTGGGAGCGGATGATAGGTGTTGTTCGACGGATCTTAGACTCTATGCTTTTCCATACTACGACAAAGGACCTAACTCATGATGTGATTACTACATTCATGGCGGAAGTCACTGCAATGGTAAACGCGCGACCTTTACTTCCTGTCTCTACTGACCCGGATAATCCAACAGTTCTTAGTCCCAGCATGTTACTTACACAGAAACCAGCTGAAACAGGAGAATACATCACCGACACTAACAGTAAAGACATGTACAGAGCTCATTGGCGCCGAGTTCAAGCGTTAGCCAACGTTTTCTGGAAGCGTTGGCGTCTCGAGTTCCTTCAGTCTCTCCAACAACGTCGCAAATGGACTGTTCGCAGACGTGATATGCAACCTGGAGATATTGTGCTAGTTATAGAAAAGGACTCCCATAGGAACAACTGGCCCATGGGAATCGTGAAGGAGACTTTCCCAGGTGATGACGGTCATGTGCGCACCGTCACAGTTCAGTTATATCGCAATGATGAACAAAAAATCAAAAACTATGTCAGACCCATCACGGAACTTATCGTACTCTTAGAAAAAGAGAATCAGTAATTTGTGCCAATCATGGGAAATTCTGAGACTAATTTCATGGACATTTCAAGTGTATTAATGAACTAGTTGATTGCCCTGTAGGTTAAAGTGACCACTACGAACTGAAGTATACTTGAAAGGCTTATTAGTTGTATGTTTAATTATAGTGGTATTTCCCATATTCAATACCAGACGGGGAGTGTTCTGTAACAAATAGTTACATTATACAATTATTTCGTATTATATTATGTGTCATAGATTCGGTACATCGCCGCTTTAAAACTTTATAGTTACATTAGAGTTATCCCCCTTTTGTTTCGCTCTTTTCGCAAGATACGCCATTGGAGGGCCTCGCACCATTAGTTTGGGTGGTCCAAAAATGTGAGTTTACAGAGTTTATAATCGTTTAGACTAAATGTAATTTCATTCCTATTGTATGTTATGTTATCGATCACTCATATTTACTATGAATAGGAAATATACAGTCGACATATTAAAGTAAATCATGTCAAATTAAGGTCATATCGTTTCGAGTAACATTTATTGCATTATAGCATAGTGTTGTTTGTTATGTGTTCTGTCTATCAGAAAGAGTAATTCTTCTTTCTGTTTGTTTCAGTTCTTCACTTTGTTTCATCGTAATTAAAATAAACCTCATACGCCGAGATATGGATTCGGGTTTTTTGTGTAGTATTTCGCCCCCCTCGTATCAGGATAGTGAAGAAATTTCGGACACTCTGTAATCGTGTTTCAATGCAGCCCGATAGACACTTGTACAACTACTCGTACTAGTCTCAGTGACCAATGGAACTGTTTTCGAACAAGCAATTTCGTACAAATTAGTGTCACACGTACCACTACTTGAAAACTACTCCATATAAGACTTTCCATATATATTACACATATACAGCCTCAATTTGTGTACAGTTAACTAGAACATTCGTACAAATATGTCGATCAAATCATCTGTAACTCAGGAAAACATTCTTGAAAGCCGAAGGACACGGGTCCTGACTGAGAAGGCCAAAGAACAATATGAACAAACATTAACCAAATTCAAGGATAAATTGTCCTCTGCTTGGGGAAAGTGCCAGTCTGAGTTGGACAATGTTATGTGTGCTAGTGATGATAACGTAGAAAATCTGAAAAAAGTAAGACTTTCTCTGTCAATAGTATATGGTGGATATTGCATGATTTCAGATGAATTTACGTCCTACATGGACACAATCAACTCTGCAGAAAGCCAAGGTGAAGTAGCTCATCACGCAACAAATTTCAAAAGATCAGACTTCATAGTAAAAAACGTCCTTAAACAGATAGATGTAAAAATTAGTTCCGCAGAATATGAGACTCGTTCCAATCGGTCATCGAGGTACTCCGATCATTCTGGTCGCACTTCACGACACTCCGATCGCATCTCACAACATTCGAACTCTAGCTCTGATGCCGCTAGAAGGAGAGCTAAGGCAGACGCTGCTAAGGTTCGCGTCGCATATGTACAAAAGGAAGCTGAGTTACGTAAACATCAAGCATTTATTGAGCAGGAGGAGAAATTACACTTAGCAAAATTAGAACGTCAAAAACAAGAACTAAATGCGGATATGTATGTTTTACAAGAACGCAAAAACTGTGCCGCAGCGGAAGCGGAAGCTGATGCACTTGAGACAATCAGTGCTGCAGGTGAAAGTATACATATTCCTGCACATCTCAATGTTCCTGTAGTGGATACTGTGTTGCGTACATGCAATGTATGTCAAAGCACTGAACATCCGGGAGCTCTACATTTCGACGGCGGGGAGAAAAGTCGTGACAAAGAACCAGTAAAAACAGTCACCATACCACATAATGAGAAAGTTACAGCAAATTGTACGCGTATTAACAATGCCAGTGGCCGAAGTAAATCGTGTGCCAAAATCCTCATGGTAAATGTTCACCCTACACAAGAGCCACAGAATACAGTAAAGATGTATGCGTTGTTAGATGAACAAAGTAATAGATCTCTTGTACGCCCTGCGTTTTTCCAACTTTTTGATAAAAAGTACGAAACTGTAAACTACTCGCTATCGACATGCTCTGGACTTGCTTCAGCTACAGGGAGGAAAGCATGTGACTTTACTGTCTCAGCACTTGATGGTTCATTTAATGCGAACGAGCGAGAGGAAATTCCAACTCCGGATGTTGCTTTGAGTTACCCACATCTTTCTGACCTCGCACAATACATTCCTGATCTCGACCCTAGTGTAGAAATTGTCATGCTTCTAGGCCGTGATATCCCTGAGGTACATCACGTACAAGATCAACGTATTGGTCCTTCCGGTTCACCTTACGCGCAACAACTCCATCTAGGATGGACAATAATTGGAGAAACGTGTTTAGGTACTATGCATTGTCCCGACACAGTCAATGTCAATAAGACTTATCTCATCAAGGACCGACCATCGCTTTGCAAACCTTGTCCCTACAATCTCCGAGTGAAGGAACGTGCACCTTCAGATACCACTGCGCACGACGAGTGTGAACACTCAATCTTCCAAAGAACCAGAGATGACGAAAAACTGGGTTTCTCTCGTGAGGACCAGGAGTTCCTGAAAATTATGGATAGAGACTTTAGAAAAGACTTACATGGGCGATGGACAGCTCCACTACCATTTAAACCACATCGACCGCGTTTGCCAAACAACAAGTCCCAAGCAGTAAAGCGCGCTCATATACTTGACAATACACCGCGTAAGGATCCCATCAAGAGAGCACATTTCATAACCTTCATGCAGAAACTGTTTGAGCAAAAACACGCCGAACTAGCTCCACCGCTTCATGACGGTCAAGAATGTTGGTACTTGCCAATCTTCGGAGTGTATCATCCGAAAAAGAGAGACCAAATCCGCGGAGTCTTTGATTCATCGGCTAAACATGACGGGCTGTCGCTCAACAATGTCTTGATGTCCGGTCCAGACATGACCAACAATTTACCAGGGATCTTGTTGCGCTTCCGCAGAGAGCAGGTCGTAGTAACAGCCGACGTCCAGCAAATGTTTTACAACTTCTTTGTCTGTGAGGATCATCGAAATTTCTTGAGATTCTTATGGTATCAAGATAATGACATGTCCAAGGACTTGGTTGAATACCGCATGTGTGTGCATGTATTCGGCAATACCCCCTCACCTGCGGTTGCTACGTACGGCCTTCGGAGAACTGCATGTGAAAACGCTGACAACTTTGGCTATGATAAGAAGGAGTTCGTTGAGCAAGACTTTTATGTTGATGACGGGCTTATGTCGCTGCCATCTGCACCAGAAGCTATTGACCTCATGAAACGTACGCAACAACCTCTCGCTACAGCTGGCATAAGGCTTCACAAAGTGGCTTCAAACAGCACACAAGTGTTAAAATCATTCCCCCAAGAAGACCTCGCAAAAGACTTAAAGGATCTGGAGATAGGTACAGACAGCTTACCTGTCCAGCACAGTCTCGGACTCAGTTGGGATCTTGAATCGGACTCATTTCTGTTTCGCATATCTCCAGATAACAAACCGTACACTCGTCGCGGTGTTCTTTCAGTGACTAATAGTTTGTTTGATCCACTAGGCTTTATCGCACCTGTTGCAATTGGAGGGAAAATACTGCTGCGCTCTATGACTACGGGTATGTTCGACTGGGATGAGACTCTTCCTTCAAAGTTCTATAATGAGTGGGAACGATGGAGAGATTCATTACATGATCTTCAGGACCTCAGAATTCCACGTCAGTATACTTCATCATCCTTCAAAGAGTGCGAGAACATCAGTGTACATGTTTTCTCAGACGCTTCAGAGAAAGCTATAGCCTCTGTCGGTTACTTGTTGACAGCATGTGAAGATGGAACTCAAGAGCTAGGGTTCATCTTGGGTAAGACCAAGGTTGCGCCACTTCATACCACGACGATACCACGACTTGAGCTGTGTGCTGCTGTTCTTGCGATAGAAATCGCGGAAACTATATCTGAGCAACTCAATCTGCCGTTAAGCATCTTTCACTTCTACACAGATAGTAAAGTGGTTTTAGGATACGTGTATAACCAGACCCGCCGTTTCTATAACTACGTGTGTAATCGCGTAACGAGGATCCGCAAGAGCTCAACTCCTGAACAGTGGAACTTTGTATCAACAGAACATAACCCCGCTGACCAAGGAACTAGACCTATTCACGCAAAGGACTTGTTGGAAAGCAAGTGGCTCCACGGTCCCACGTTTCTCCTCGAAGGAACAGAGTTCTCCGACGACCTTGTTCCAGAGGTATCGGCTGACGATAAGGAAGTTCGGCCAGAGGTATCCTGTCTCCTCACCAAGGCAAAAGTATCAGGTGAGACAATTCTTAAGCGCTGTGAAAAGTTTTCCAATTGGCATCAGTTGGTTACGGCTATGGGAACTTTGATTAAATTAGCAAGGCGAATTGGTGGAGGGAATTTACCTTCAACTCCGAGTTGCCTCGAGTCCTTCTCGCGTGCACAAACTTTCATTCTACAACTTGTTCAGCGAGACACCTTTCCGACGGAAATCGAATGTTTGTCATCTGGCAATCCATGTCCTAGAGATAGTCGCATATCTGCTTTGAACCCGTTTCTGGACCAGCATGGTCTCCTGCGCGTGGGAGGACGTTTGAAACACGCAAAGATAGACACCAACGAGAAATATCCGATCATCATTCCCAGCGCTCATCATATATCCACTCTCATTGTGAGACACTATCATGAACAGATGAAACATCAGGGTCGCCATCTCACCGAGGGATCTATCAGGTCGGCTGGCTTTTGGATTGTTGGTGGCAAGCGCCTTATATCGTCTATCATTCATAAGTGCGTCACGTGTAGGAAGTTTCGAGGCAAGGAAGGGAACCAGATAATGTCAGATCTGCCAAAAGATCGTGTCGTACCAGGACCGCCATTCTCCTCTGTGGGCGTCGACGTTTTCGGCCCGTGGAATGTTGTCGCACGTCGGACAAGAGGTGGTGTTGCCAACAGTAAACGATGGGCCGTGCTATATACATGCTTGACGACTAGAGCCATTCACATTGAAGTCGTTGAAGAACTTAGCACCTCAGCATTCATCAACGCGACTCGTAGGTTCATCGCCATCAGAGGAAAAGTGACGGAATTCAGGTCAGATCGAGACACCAATTTTGTGGGCGCTACCGACTTGATGAGAATCGACGCTGTAAAATGTAGAGGATGGTCCATTGAAGGAGTTTTTGTTTAGAAGTGGAACAGTATGGATCTTTAACCCTCCACATTCCTCCCATATGGGCGGAGTGTGGGAGCGGATGATAGGTGTTGTTCGACGGATCTTAGACTCTATGCTTTACCATACTACGACTAAGGACCTAACTCATGATGTGATTACTACATTTATGGCGGAAGTCACTGCAATGATAAACGCGCGACCTTTACTTCCGGTCTCTACTGACCCGGATAATCCAACAGTTCTGAGTCCCAGCATGTTACTTACACAGAAACCAGCTGAAACAGGAGAGTACATCACCGACACTAACAGTAAAGACATGTACAGAGCTCATTGGCGTCGAGTTCAAGCGTTAGCCAACGTTTTCTGGAAGCGTTGGCGTCTCTAGTTCCTTCAGTCTCTCCAACAACGTCGCAAATGGACTGTTCGCAGACGTGATATGCAACCTGGAGATATTGTGCTAGTTATAGAAAAGGACTCCCATAGGAACAACTGGCCCATGGGAATCGTGAAGGAGACTTTCCAAGGTGACGACGGTCATGTGCGCACCGTCACAGTTCAGTTATATCGCAATGATGAACAAAAAATCAAAAACTATGTCAGACCCATCCCGGAACTTATCGTACTCTTAGAAAAAGAGAATCAGTAATTTGTGCCAATCATGGGAAATTCAGAGACTAATTTCATGGACATTTCAAGTGTATTAATGAACTAGTTGATTGCCCTGTAGGTTAAAGTGACCACTACGAACTGAAGTATACTTGAAAGGCTTATTAGTTGTATGTTTAACTATAGTGGTATTTCCCATACTCAATACCAGACGGGAAGTGTTCTGTAACAAATAGTTACATTATACAATTATTTCGTATCATATTACGTGTCATAGATTCGGTACATCGCCGCTTTAAAACTTTATAGTTACATTAGAGTTATCCCCCTTTTGTTTCGCTCTTTTCGCAAGATACGCCATTGGAGGGCCTCGCACCATTAGTTTGGGTGGTCCAAAAATGTGAGTTTACAGAGTTTATAATCGTTTAGACTAAATGTAATTTCATTCCTATTGTATGTTATGTTATCGATCACTCATATTTACTATGAATAGGAAATATACAGTCGACATATTAAAGTAAATCATGTCAAATTAAGGTCATATCGTTTCGAGTAACATTTATTGCATTATAGCATAGTGTTGTTTGTTATGTGTTCTGTCTATCAGAAAGAGTAATTCTTCTTTCTGTTTGTTTCAGTTCTTCACTTTGTTTCATCGTGATTAAAATAAACCTCATACGCCGAGATATGGATTCGGGTTTTTTGTGTAGTATTTCGCCCCCCTCGTATCAGGATAATCGTTCCTGTCCTCGCCATCCTGCTGTTTAATTTTGTTTTAATATCGAGATACACCTGTGAAAATCATCGTTCTTGTCGTCATCCTGTTTTATTTAATTTTGTTTTGATATCAAGATTCACCCGTGAAAATCATCGTTCTCGTCGCCATCCTGCTTTGTTTAATTTTGTTTATGATATCGAGATGCACCTGTGAAAATCATCGTTCCTGTCGTCGTCATCCTGTTTTGTTTAATATTGATTTACAATATTGAGATCCACCCATGAAAACCATCGTTCCTGTCGTCGCCATCCTGATTTGTTTAATTTTGTTTATGATGTCGAGATACACCTGCGAAAATCATCGTTCTTGTCGTCATCCTGATTTGTTTAATTTTGTTTATGATATCGAGATCTACCTCTGAAATCATCTTTCCTGTCGTCGCCATCCTGTTTTGTTTAATTCGGTTTTAATATTGAGATCAAGCTGTGAAAATCATCGTTCTTGTCGTCGTCATCCTGTTTTGTTTAATATTGTTTTACAATATTGAGATCCACCCATGAAAATCATCGTTCCCGTCGTCGCCATCCTGCTTTGTTTAATTTTGTTTTAATATCGAGATCCACGTTTGAAAATCATCGTTCTTGTCGTCATCCTGATTTGTTTAATTTTGTTTATAATATCGAGATGCACCTGTGAAAATCATCGTTCTTGTCGTCGTCATCCTGTTTTGTTTAATATTGATTTACAATATTGAGATCCACCCATGAAAACCATCGTTCCTGTCGTCGCCATCCTGCTTTTTTTTAATTTTGTTTTAATATCGAGATCCACCTGTGAAAATCATCGTTCTTGTCGTCATCCTGTTTTATTTAATTTTGTTTTGATATCAAGATTCACCCGTAAAAATCATCGTTCTTGTCGTCATCCTGCTTTGTTTAATTTTGTTTTGATATCAAGATTCACCCGTGAAAATCACCGTTCTTGTCGTCATCCTGCTTTGTTTAGTTTTGTTTTGATATCAAGATTCACCCGTGAAAATCATCGTTCTCGTCGCCATCCTGCTTTGTTTAATTTTGTTTATAATATCGAGATGCACCTGTGAAAATCATCGTTCCTGTCGTCGTCATCCTGTTTTGTTTAATATTGATTTACAATATTGAGATCCACCCATGAAAACCATCGTTCCTGTCGTTGCCATCCTGCTTTGTTTAATTTTGTTTTAATATCGAGATCCTATGAAAACCATCGTTCCTGTCGTCGCCATCCTGCTGTTTAATTTTGTTTTAATATCAAGATTCACCCGTGAAAATCATCGTTCCTGTCGTCGTCATCCTGATTTGTTTAATTTTGTTTTGATATCAAGATTCACCCGTGAAAATCATCGTTCCTATCGTTGCCATCCTGTTTTTGCTGTTAATGCAAGTACTGGCCTTCGTCATCTGTTACAAGAAAAACCTTATTAAATCTGTAAGTATACCTCAATAAGCCCAAGGGTACGGCCCACCAGGTAAATCATAAGAGAAAGGATACGTAAAGTTTCTAGTGATATTATGAATGCCTATTTCTCACATTTTAGGTATACTTTAACATAACTATGTTGAAAAAGTGTCTGTGCACCAGGTCTAACCTTAAGTATTACTGTCGTCTCGTCGATTTTTAGGTCGCCTAAAACGAAGTCTCAAGTGACCTATTCTAATCGCCTTTTGTCCGTCGTCGTGCGTCGTCCTTCGTGCGTCGTGCGTCGTGCGTCGTCCGTCGTATGTCCGTAAACAATTTACATTTTCGACTTCTTCTCAAAAACCGCTGAAGCAAATTGAAATTTTGCACAAACCTTCAAAGGCATAAGGCCAATCAAAATTGTGAATTATATGGTCACCAACCCCCTGGGGCTATGGGGGGCCAAAAGGGGTAAAATTGACTATAATTTCAAAAATCTTCTTCTCCACTCACAGATGTGATGGAATCAAATACTCTTCATAGATAGAAAGGTCTAAAGGTCCTTTACAAAAATTGTGAATTATATGACCCTGGGGTCTCAGGTTTCCCCTTTGGGAGGGGGTTAAGTTTCCTATAGTTTATATTGGAAAAACACATTTATGAATGTTATTTGCTTATTTTTCATAGGAAATTAGTCAAACTGGGTAAGAATTATTAGCCTGAGATAGCATTTTATCGTCATATCCATATTGGTTCTGGCCGACACCCAGGGGCCTTAGGGCCGGGGCCAAAATGGGTCAAATAGGCTAAAACTTAAAAAATCTTCTTCTGAATTCACAGATTTGATGGAACCAAATACTCTTCATAGATTGGAAGGTCTTAAAGCCCTTTACTAAAATTGTGAATTTCATGGCCCTGAGATCTCAGATTTTCCCCTGGGAAGGGGGTCAAATTTACTATAGTCTACATAGGAAAAACACATTTATGAACATTATTTGCTTAGTTTTAATAGGAAATGAGTCAAACTGGATTAGAATTATTAGCCTGAAATTGTATTTTAACACCATATCCATATTGGTCCTGGCTGACCCCCAGGGACCAGAGTGGCGGGGCCAAAATGGGTAAAAATGGCTAAAATTTCAAAAAATTTCTTCTGAGTTCACAGGTTTGATGGAACCAAATAATCTCCATAGATTAAAAAGTGAAATTTATAAAATCACTGACACTGACTGACTTCTAGTTTGGTTTTGCCGGCAAAGCGAATTATAATTTTAAGCATAAGGTTTGGTGACATAATACACTATATATCAAAATGAAAAACAAAAAATAAAAATTCTAATACGAAAGTTCAACTTTAAAGGTTATTTTAATTCGTAAATAATTTTTTATAGATTTGAACCAGTTTTGCTAAGCTCTTTCTGTAGCAGCACTCAGGTGACCGAGAAGGTGACTTAAGAAGTGATATTTAAGCATAAAAATATCACTTGTTTATTCAGTGAGACTTGTGCATATATAACTAGAGTAGACAAGACTTGATCATAATCATCTTGATCAATACTAACTACTCGTGTCTATTCCTCAATTTCCCATACCAGTAAATGGTTTCCTTTCAGAATGGAGATTCCAATCGAGACGACATACCTCTTACAGAGACAGATCCAAATCAGACTGATATTGGGATGTTCAATAACAGGGTTGTACCGATGACCAAACCTGCACTTCCTTCAATACAGGAAACGGGGTCTATTCATTATTTGGAACGAAATGAAAATAAAGGGAAACCCGAAATGCCTACAAATTATAATCATCCCGTTGAACGCTCTTTAAATAGATTGTTTCCTGGTGAAAGGTTGCCTTCTATTGATAGACGAAGTAGAAGCAGTAAATCAGAAAACTGGGAACAGAAAAAAAAAAGAAAATGACTAAAGTATCGATCATTGATAACTCGCTTGAAATTGATACTAATACAGTATCTCCCCTGGATAGGCCGGGTGGTAGTGGATATAACCAGGAGACAGACCGAAAACGTGATAGAAAGAAGAAGAAAGAGAGATCTAACAAAGTACCTGACAGGTGTCAGAATGGTAAAAATGAATTATGACAAGAAACTTGTTAAACTTAAATCAATTCTGAATACTTGGAATAAAAGAATTCTTACACCTATCGGCAAAGTGCAAGTTATTAAATCGCTACTAATTTCACAGCTTAATCACCTGTTCATAGCACTGCCAAATCCTGATATATATTTCATAAAAGCACTTAACTCAGAAATATATAAATTCCTTTGGAACAGTAAAGTAGATAAGGTTAAGAGAGATATTATTATAAAGGAATACAGTGAAGGTGGTCTTAGAATGATAGACATATACTCTTTTATCAGGGCTCTCAAGTTAACATGGATCAGAAGATTATACACAAGGTCATGTAAATGGCAAGTGATTCTAGAAACCAATATTAACACAAACATTATGGCTAATTGTGGATAACATAGATTTTAATGATGCTATTGATAGGTTTTGTTGTAGACATCTAGATCTATAATGTATTGTTTCAAATGAGTAAAATTAGGTTGTCAGTTTTGTAATATTATGTTTCTATCGTGGGTATACCAAAAATGATAGTCTTTTTATTGAAAGAATAAGGAATAAATAATAAATCTAGCAAAAATTCAAATTTTCAAAAAATAATTGCACTTCTCTGCATTCCCAAATATGTGTGTTTTGTTTCTATTTCTGTCTTACAGAAAAAAGCAATGTGGATTCTTCAGATATAAGCCAATTCTAAATATGTATGAGTTTGTTGTGAGGAATATGTTGATTTATCTGTATTGTAGCCATTGAAAGTTTTGAGCTTGAAGTAGCTCGGAAAGGGGTCAAGTATATTTGCTTCCAAGTTTCCTCATTAATTTCAAATAAATTGTTCCATTTTCCTTACCAGAAGACCTAGTGGTTATTTTGACATAGTATGTGGTAGAATTCTTTTGATCCCTTTTTATGTTTAATAAAAATTTCTAAATAATTTAGTATAAAATGGATAAGACAGATTGAAATTATCAAACTGTTTGTGAGATAAGTACTCTCTACACGAATTTATAATTCCTGGTAAGTTACAAAGTTTAGTATTTACATTAAATTTTTCTGTAAATTCATGAAAATTGGTAAAAACTTAACGAGTGTGGCATTCAAAAGGTCATTAAGAAAAATAACATTGTTCTTGTACAGTTTTTATAAAATACCATTTTCCTATTTATTATTTATCTTTATTGTACAAATGGGTGTTTTCAAAATACCCGATATATCACGCCCATTTAACTGTGCTTGTTTCTTAATAAGACAATTCCAAGAATTAAAAACATCCTTTCAAATTGATTGGTTACATTTAGATTCACATTCTTCAATATATCCC
>SAYR01048247.1:251126-319697 GCA_004382745.1 Argopecten irradians irradians
TAGGAGGCTGAACCAGGGGGTGACAGGAGGATGAAACATGGGGTGACAGGAGGCTGAAACAGGGGGTGATAGGAGGCTGAACAAGTAGGAACAGGAGGCTGAAACAGGGGGTGACATGAGGCTGACCAGGGGGTGACAGGAGGATGAAACAGGGGGTGACAGGAAGATGAAACTGGGGGTGAGATGAGGCTGAAACAGGGGGTGACAGAAGGCTTAACAGGGGGGTGGTAGACGGCTGAAACAGGGGTTGACATGAGGTTGAAACAGGGGTTGACAGGAGGCTGAAACAGGGGGTGACAGGAGGCTGAAGAATGGGATGATTGGAGGCTAAAACATGGAGTGATAGGAGGCTGAAACAGGGAGTGATAGGAGGCTGAAACAGGGGATGATAGGAGGCTGAAACAGGGGGTGACAGGATGCTGAAGAAGGGTGTGATTGGAGGCTGAAACAGGGAGTGATAGGAGGCTGAAACAGGGGGTGACATGAGGCTGAAACAGGGGTTGACAGGAGGCTGAAGAAAGGGGTAATTGGAGGCTGAAACAGGGAGTGATAAGAGGCTGAACCAGGGGGTGACAGGAGGATGAAACATATGGGTGACAGGAGGCTGAAACAGGGGGTGATAGGAGGCTGAACAAGTAGGGACAGGAGGATACAACAGGGGGGCATGAGGCTGAAACAGGCGGTGACAGGAGGATGAAACAGATGGGACAGGAGGCTGAAACAGGGGATGACAGGAGGCTGAACCAGGGTGTGACATGAGGCTGGACCAGGGGGAGATAGGAGGCTGAAACAGGTGGTGGCAGGAGGTTGAAAGAGGGGGGGATAGGAGGCTGAAACAGGGGGGCACATGAGGCTGAAACAGGGGTTGACAGGAGGCTGAAACAGGGAGTGACAGGAGGCTGAAGAATGGGATGATTGGAGGCTGAAACATGGAGTGATAGGAGGCTGAAACAGGGGCTGACAGGAGGCTGAAACAGGGGATGATAGGAGGCTGAAACAGGGGGTGACATGAGGCTGAAACAGGGGTTGACAGGAGGCTGAACCAGGGGGTGACAGGAGGCTGCAGAAGGGGGTGATTGGAGGTTGAAACAGGGAGTGATAGGAGGCTGAAACAGGGGATGACAGGAGGCTGATACAGGGGGTGATAGGAGGCTGAACCAGGGGAGACAGGAGGCTGAAACAGGGGATGACAGGAGGATGACCAGGGGGTGGCAGGAGGATGAATCAGGGGGGACAGGAGGCTGAACCAGGGGGTGATAGGAGGCTGAAACAGGGGGTGGCAGGAGGCTGAAACAGAGGGTGACAGGAGGCTGAAACGGTGGGTGATAAGAGGCTGAAATAGGGGTGACAGGAGGCTGAAATAGGGGGATGAAATCTGCAAACATTTTAATGTTTGAAAGGTCGCATCTAGATATATTATTAATTTATTATCTTACCTGTAGTGTGAGTGTAGATACTTTAGATGTGTCATATCCACACTCACACCAAATGCAATATATAACTGTGTAATACGGTGTTAGATTCATTCGTAGGTGACCACTTGTAGGTATGGGGTTTCCAGTCCAACCAAATGCATTGTTCCAGGTGACTTCCTCCGCACAGGATCCTCCGTGTGCTGCTACCAAGAAACGCTACTTGGAGAAGTTTCTTGATGAATACCAGTTATATAAATATTTCATTGAGTGAGGTGGGAACTTGGATATGAAGCACTCGGTAATCATGAGATGAAATATTACTGGTATTCACCAAGAAACAAGGAATATTATTTTCATTACATTTTTTTTTTCTCGCTTCAATTTACAGAAGACCATCACTACTAGTTCCGCCAGGTTATTCCGCCATGGTATTGATATTGATATTTTCATTGTCAATGCTGCATTCCGATTGGTCAAAAGCGAGTGGAAATTGATATTTTCACTGGAATGAAGTATATTGTTTTTATGTTCAACGTAAAGCCTCATGTTTCACTTTGAAAATGTAATAAATGCTGTAGACATTTGAAGTAGTTCCACTACCTTACAGTACAATAATGTCTGTGATCATCTTAACTACGCTTAGGTTTTACATTATGTCAGCAAAATGGCAAAGTTCGTTCGATGAATGATTTTTTTTATTATCTTTTGTGGTCTTAGGACATACATGTATATTCAATTACCTGTTTGTTTTTTGTTGTTGTTTTTTCTTCTTTTTGCCAAGCAAGGTTTTGTTGTCCTGATTTGTCCTGATTCACAAACACAGGTTTTATTGCGCACTTGACTATTTTATTTGTAAATTGATTTTCTCTCTGACCTTGGACCAACATTTTAATACATCTACTTGATATAATATCCTTTAAATATAAATCTGATTAAAATCAGCTGCTTGTTTCTCCGCTTATAGACTATTACTACATGCTACGTTGGTAGCGCAGGACGTAGTAATCAGATTGTTTATGAATATCAATTTATATTGCAAGTTGTGACTTAACATTTGCACCAAATTTTCAATAAATGTATGTTACTGTGACCTTGAAATATCATCCTGCGTTGCTATCCAAATTGTCCATTTAGCATATTTTGCAAATAAATTAAAAATTTGATTCAATTTATTGATTTGGTTTTCTACAAGGGTCTTACAGGCTTGCTGTGTGTGAATTCATACATAAAATATATCTTCTAATCGTGTTTGGCTTTATGAACAACAATTATAATGTTAGTACATCTGTACTGATGGCTTACGACACCAAATCAAGTAATAGTCCTACGCAGACGTTAGGAGGACGCCGGGAAACAGAGGTCGGCTTCTATTATGACCATTTGGCTTATCAACAATGTATTTAGGATTGGCCATTGTGTGATAATGTATTACTAACGGTAAGGTAATCACTTTTAGGACTTATGTTAATAAAACAAAATAGGAGTATCAATTGAATAGGATCAGACTCCAGGAAAGTTTACATACATAAATTCACTGTGCTAACACTGGGGACCATAATATACATGAAAAATGGATGCCGGCGAAATCGGTAAGTTTCGGTTTTTGGCTGACTTTTATGGTTTAAGATGACGTTGAAAGTTTTCCATTGCTCTTCGAAGGAAGAATTTAACCTGCTATATCTGAAATCATATCAGTTTACACTGGAAGTGTATGCTTTTAAGGCAATAGACGATAGAAAAATATTTCCGAGATGACCGTAATATACAACGTGCCAATAAGAACACTTCGAATTACTGAATTAGCAGTGCCATATTAACCAGCTCTTTCAGCCAGTTCATGTGACACAACTAAGAAACAAGATTTTATATTTCTTCAATGAGCCTATCCGGCCTCTTAATGGTTCTTCCCGATTTCTCAGGACTATTGGACTACTCTCGGGAGTAATGTCCTGGGCCCGGCACCATAAAACTTTCTCAGACAGTTTTTTTACTCAAGTCTATGTAAAATCATATACTTGAGTAAAAAAAATCACTCTGCGAATAGTTTTATGGTGCCGGGCCCTGGCGTTCATCATCAAGGTCTGTACATGCACGCAAACCGATCTGATCACTATCAACAATGTCTGTTGTTGGCGACTCTACCACTTCGCAATCCACGGACTTCAGGATATCCTTGCGATATCTCCGATATGTGTTTCCAGTTTCAGATTAAACTAGGGTGATACCTCTTCACTGATTACACCTTTCGTAGACGATAGTCTTCAAATGATCCTCACAGTGTTTCCAGGATCCAAGAGAGGTAACTCGCGACCACGTTTGTCATAACAAAACTTTTGCTTCACTTTATCCGCGTACCTTTACTTTCTAAATTATTTGACGACTTTAATTTTACGACAAGTTGACTGTCAATTGGTTGATTTGATCTTGCTTTTATCCCGTGGAGAAGCTCGAATGGGGATTTCCCATGTTTTAGTGGCGTCGGTCTGTAAACAAATAAGTTCATGTAGAAATTACCTTTGTCCTCTCGTGTTTTCTTGAGAAGTTTCTTCACAATGCCTACACATTTCTCAGCAAGCCCATTTGACTGAGGAAAGTTTGGACTTGATGTAGTATGCTGGAAATAATAGTCTCTCGCAAATTAACGAAACTCGCGTGACGAAAACTGCGGACTATTACCTACTTGGGTACTCCTTCACCAGCAAAAGTGTATTTCATGGCCTTAGTAACTGATGCGGTATTCAGGTTTGTAGTGGACATACTTCTGGGTAGTAATAGTGACATATTACGAAGAAATTATCACCATTTAGTGTACAAATATATACGCCGACCTTTTTCCATGGAAACTCTGTCACCGGATGTGGATTTAAGGGCTCTAGCGCCTGTTTTGACCTAAACTTTGAGCATGTTGAGCATGACAGTATTATTTCCTCTACACTTTGGTTCATGCCTGGCCAGTACATTACTTGACGTGCTCGAAGACTACATTCGGCAATTCCTAGGTGTCCTGAATGTATGTTCAATAACATTTCTTTTCGGAGACTCCTCGGAATAACAATCCGGTTGTTTCTCAAAATCACTCCATCTACTACACCCAGTTCATATCTGATATTCCAATACTAAAGTACCTTTGTTGAACACTAGGACTTACAATGGTTTCTGTCAACAACTGTTGTTCTCGATCTTGACTAGTTTCATGTCTGATCTCATCCATTGTTCTGTCAGATACTGGAATGCTGTGCATTATAAAGTCAACATAAGCTTCAACTTCCGCTTCCCCAGACCGATCCTCAGGAGTTTCTGTAAACCCGTAAGCTTGCGACAAACCATTTGAGGTATACATGTATTTGCCTGGTGTAAATGTTACTTCTAATGCGTACTTCTGGAGACGTAACTAAACATTAACCTTTGAACGCGCACAGGACAGTCGTTTAGCGACTTCCGGAATATCGTGATAAGCGGTTTGTGGTCCGTCTACACTTGAACTTTCTGTCCATAGATATATTGATGGAATTATTCACACGCGAAGGTAATGCCAAGAGCCTCTTTCTCAATCTGAGCATATAGCTGAAGATAATGCGCCTGATGTATAGGCCACAGGAAACCAGTTTTCTTCATACCTTTGTAGAATGACGGCTCCTAATAACTAGTTTACTAGTAAGAACATCCTTGAGTTCCTCAGATCGCAAGGGACATAATCATGATAATACAATATCATCACAATACTTAGAAGTAAAGTTGCAGTTAGCTGTATTTAATCATACTTAGTTGTATTTAGTTGTAGTAAGTTAAACTTTGTAATTAGTTGTACTTACACGAAGTTATACTTAGTTACACTTAGTTGTACTTAGCTAAGATCTCTGTTATGTTTGGCTTGGCTCATACTGAAATGAAATATCATAATATACAGTAAGATACATATACTACACCAGATATGGTGTTCCTGCAGTACATTATATTGGCACTAGTCATGGCGTGGTCATGTACTTCTGAGACTAAACCCTTTGTCTGTTAGCCATTCTTACATACATGCAGATGACATCACCCAACAGATACTATCTTTTGGTGTATAAAAACAGTCAGTTGCTCGTATAGACAGTTTATAACCAGGCTATCCATGGACAGACATTACACAGTGTTATTGTTGGTAGTCTGCATTAATGGTGAGTATATTTTAGATTTTTTAACGAAAATATCAGCTTAGTGTACCCAACATATCATAACTAAAATATACTGACTAAACAGTTCCATTTTACAAATCATCCGAAATTTATATCAGCTATAACTATATCTTAACCCGACCCTTCCATGTTATTGTCTGACATCAATGTTATTGTCTGACATCAGTTTTATTGTCGGACATCAGTGTTATTGTCTGACATCAGTGTTCTTGTCTGACATCAGTGTTATTGTCTGACATCAGTGTTATTGTCTGACATCAGTGTTATTGTCTGACATCAATGTTATTGTCTGACATCAATGTTATTGTCTGACATCAATGTTATTGTCTGACATCAGTGTTGTTGTCTGACATCAGTGTTATTGTCTGACATCAGTGTTATTGTCCGATAGACATTTCTGATGTTCGTTATTAATGTGTTTTGTTGACATAAAAATGTTATTGTGTGACTAGAACATTATAATTGTTGTTATTAATGTGTTGTTGTCTGACATCAAATGTTATTGTGTGATAGACATTTTCTAATGTTTGGTTATTAATGGTGTTGTTGTCTGACATCATGTTTTTGTCAGATATAGACATTTTGATGTTTTCGTTATTAATGTGTTTGTTGTCTGACATCATGTTATATGGTGTGATAGACATTTCTAATGGTCGTTATAATGTGTTGTGTTGACATCAATGTTATTGTCGATAGACATTTCTATGTCGTTATTAATGTGGTTGTTGTCTGACATGCATGTTATTGTGGGATAGACATTTCATAATGTTCGTTATTAATGTGTTATTGTCTGACATCAGTGTTTATGTTGGATAGAATTTTCTAATGTTCGTTATTAATATGTTGTTGTCTACTCAATGTTATTTTGGGATAGTAATTTCTAATGTTCGTTATTAATATGTTGTTGTCTGACATTCAATGTTATTGTGGGATAGACATTTCTAATGTTGTTTATTAATATACTTGTTGTTGACAATCAATGTTATTGTGGGATAGAATTTCTAATGTTCGTTTATTAATATGTTTGTCTGTTGACATAGTGTTTATTGTGGGATAGACTTTCTAATGTTCGTTATTCAATATGTTGTTGTCTGACATCAGTGTTATTGTCTGACATCAGTGTTATTGTGGGATAGACATTTCTGGATGTTCGTTATTAATGTGTTGTTGTCTTGACATCAGTGTTAATTGTGGGGATAGACATTTCTAATTGTTCGTTATTATGTGTTGTTTGTCTGACGACACCATGTTATGTCTGATAGACTTTCTAATGTTTCGTTTATTAATATGTTGTTGTCTGACATCAAATGTTATTGTGGGATAGGACATTTCTAATGTTTGTTATTATGTGTTGTTGTCTGACATCAGTGTTATTTGTGGATTAGACATTTTAATGTTCGTTATTATATGTGTTGTCTGACATCAGTGTTATTGTCCGATAGACATTTCATAATGTTCGTTATTAATATGTTATTGTCTGACATCAAAGTGTTATTGTGTGATAGACATTTCTTCAATGTTCGTTATTAATATGTTGTTTGTTGCATCCACGTCGTTATTGCTGGCGCATAGACATTTCTAATGTTCGTTTATTAATGGTGTTGTTGTCTGAATCAATGTTATTGTGGGATAAACATTTCTAATGTTCGTTATTAATCTCGTTGTTGTCTGACATCCCCCAAAAAGTGTGTATTGTGGGATAGACATTTCTATGTTCGTTATTAATGTGTTGTTTTCTGACATCAATGTTATTGTGGGATAAACATTTCTAATGTTGTTATTAGATATGTTGTTGTCTACATCAATGTTATTGTGTGATAGACATTTCTAATGTTCGTTATTAATATGTTATTGTCTGACATCAATGTTATTGTGGGATAGACATTTCTAATGTTCGTTATTAATGTGTTGTTGTCTGACATCAATGTTATTGTGGGATAGACATTTCTAATGTTCGTTATTAATGTGTTATTGTCTGACATCAGTGTTATTGTCCGATAGACATTTCTAATGTTCGTTATTAATGTATTGTTGTCTGACATCAATGTTATGTCTGATAGACATTTCTAATGTTCGTTATTAATATGTTGTTGTCTGACATCAATGTTATTGTGGGATAGACATTTCTAATGTTCGTTATTAATGTGTTGTTGTCTGACATCAGTGTTATTGTCTGATAGACATTTCTAATGTTCGTTATTAATATGTTGTTGTCTGACATCAGTGTTATTGTGGGATAGACGTTTCTAATGTTCGTTATTAATATGTTGTTGTCTGACATCAGTGTTATTGTCCGATAGACATTTCTGATGTTCGTTATTAATGTGTTGTTGTCTGACATCAATGTTATTGTGTGATAGACATTTCTAATGTTCGTTATTAATATGTTGTTGTCTGACATCAATGTTATTGTGTGATAGACATTTCTAATGTTCGTTATTAATGTGTTGTTGTCTGACATCAATGTTATTGTCCGATAGACATTTCTGATGTTCGTTATTAATGTGTTGTTGTCTGACATCAATGTTATTGTGTGATAGACATTTCTAATGTTCGTTTTTAATGTGTTGTTGTCTGACATCAATGTTATTGTCCGATAGACATTTCTAATGTTCGTTATTAATGTGTTGTTGTCTGACATCAATGTTATTGTGGGATAGACATTTCTAATGTTCGTTATTAATGTGTTATTGTCTGACATCAGTGTTATTGTGGGATAGACATTTCTAATGTTCGTTATTAATATATTGTTGTTGACATCAATGTTATTTGTGGGATAGAACATTTCTAATGTTCGTTTATTAATGTGTTATTGTCTGATTATCAATGTTATTGTGGGGATAGACATTTTTCTAATGTTCGTTATTCATGTGTTGTTGTCCTGACATCAGTGTTATTGTGTGATAGACCATTTCTAATGTTCGTTATTAATATAATTGTTGTCTGACATGAATGTTATTGTGTGATTAGACTTTCTAAATGTTCGTTATTATATGTTGTTGTCTGACATCAATGTTTGATTGTTGTGATAGACATTTCTAATGTTCGTTATTAATATATTGTTGTCTGACATCAATGTTATTGTGTGATAAGACATTTCTAATGTTCGTATTAATATGTTGTTGTCTGACATCATATGTATATTGTTGGGATAGACATTTCTTGTTCGTTTTAATGTGTGTTGTCTGACATCAAATGTTATTGTGGGATAGACATTTCTAATGTTTCGTTATTAATGTGTTTTTGTCTGACATTCAAAAATGTTTTGTGTGATAGACATTTCTACTGTTCGTTATTATATGTTGTTGTCTGACAGTCAATGTTTATGTGTCTGATAGACATTTCTAATGTTCGTTTATTAATATAGTTGTTTGTCTGACATCAGTGGTTATTGTGGATAGACATTTTCTAATTGTTGTTTTAATAGTTGTTGTCTGACATCAATGTTTTGTGGGATAGACATTTCTTAATGTTCGTTATTAATATGTTGTTGTTTGACATCGTGTTATTGTCCGATAGAACATTTCTAATGATCGGTTATTAATATGTTGTTGTCTGACATCAGTGGTTATTGTTGACATCAGTGTTATTGTGGGATTAGACATTTCCTGATGTTCGTTAATTATGTGTTGTTGTGCTGCATCAGTGTTATTGTGGGATAGACATTTCTAATGTTTCGTTATTAATGTGTTGTTTGTTGTCAGGACTCAATTGTTATGTTGATAGACATTTCTAATGTTCGTTATTAATAATGTTGTTGTCTGACATCAATGTTATTGTGGAATAGACATTTCTTTATGTTCGTTGAACATTAATGTGTTGTCTGACATCATAAGACATCAGTGTTATGTTGATAGACATTTAGCGTTATGTGTTTGTTCTGACATCAGTTGTTATTGTCGATAGACATTTCTAATGTGCTGAATTAATGTGTTGTGTCCTGACATCAATGTTATTGGTCGCATAGACATTCTGATGTTCGTTATTAATGTGTTTTTGTCTGACATCCAATGTTATTTGTG
Organism: Argopecten irradians irradians; assembly: GCA_004382745.1. Lineage (NCBI taxonomy): Eukaryota > Metazoa > Mollusca > Bivalvia > Pectinida > Pectinidae > Argopecten > Argopecten irradians. Next base: position 260,742 of record SAYR01048247.1, read on the forward strand.
GATAACATTCTGATGTTCGTTTATTAATATGTTGTTGTCTGACATTCACTATTTAATTGTGTGATAGACAATTTCTAATGTTGCTATATTAATGTGTTGTTGTCCTGACATCAAATGTATTGTCCGATAGACATTTCTAATGTTCGTTATTTAATTGTGTTTGCTCGACATTCATTTATTGTGTGATAGGGGGGGACATTTCTAATGGTTGCGTTATTAATGTGTTAGTTTGTCTACATATGTTATTTGGATAGACATTTCTACATGTTCGTTATTAATGTGTTTGTTGTCCTGACATCAATGTTATTGTGGGATAGACATTCTAATGTTCGTTATTAATGTGTTAGTTCTGACAATCAGTGTTATTGTGTGGGAAAGACATTTCTAATGTGTCGTTATTAATATTTGTTGTCTGCAATCAGTGTTATTGTTGGGCATAGACATTTCTAATGTTTCGTTATTAATGTGTATTGTCCCTATATAATGTTTTGTGAAGGTAGGTAGACATTTCTAATGTTCTTATAATATGTGTGTTGTCTTTGACATTCAGTGTTATTGTGGATAGACATTTGCAATGTTCTTATTAATTATTGTTGTCTGACATCAATGTTATTGTGTGATAGAACATTTCTAAAATGTTCGTTACATTAAATATGTTGTTTGTCTGAACATCCAGTTTATTTGGGATAGACATTTCTAATGTTCGTTTATTAATATATTTTGTCCTGACATCAAATGTATTGTGTGATTGAAACATTTCTAATGTTCGTTATTAATATGTTGTGTCGACTCCTGTATTGGTGAAACATCTATGTTTATCAGTGTGTGTCGAATCATGACTGCAACCATTTCTAATGTTCGTATTAATGTGTTGTTGTCTGAGCATCAATGTTATTGTTGATAGACATTTCTGATGTTCGTTATTAATGTGTTGGTTGTCTGACATCAATGTTATTGTGTGGACATTCTAAGCGTATTAAAGTTGTTGCACATAATTTTGTAGACTTCAATGTTCGTTATTAATATGTTGTTGTCTGACATAAATGTTATTGGTGACTTCAAGTCGATTATGTGTTCACATTGTTTCTAAAGATTCGTCCTATAAGTTGCTGAAATGTATTGATAATAGACATTTAAGTTGTTTAAGTGGTGATCCTGACACAATGTTTATTGTGCGGATAGACATTTCTAATGTTCGTTATTAATAATGTTGGTTGTCTGACATCAATGTTATTTGTGGATAAGACATTTTCTAATGTTCGTTTTAATATGTTGTTTGTCTGACATCAGTGTTATTGTCCGATAGGACATTTCTAATGTTCGTATATTAATGTTTTTGTCTGACATCAAAGTGTTATCTGCATGACATATGTGTATTTCGCTGACCAAGTGTTATTGTGGGATAGACATTTCTGATGTTCTTATTAATACTGTGATTGTTGTCTGAACATCAGTGTTATTGGTCGCGATAACATTGCTAATGTTCGTTATTAATGTATGTTGTTTTGACAATCATGTTATGGTCGGATGTACATTTCTAATGTTGTTATTATATGTTGTTGTCTGACATCAATGTTATTGTGGGTAGACATTTCTTATGTTCGTTATTAATGTGTGTTGTCCTGAAATCAGTGGTATTCGTCTGACTAGACCATTTCTAATGTTTGTTATTATATGTTGTTGCTGACATCAATGTTATTGTGGGATAGACATTTTCCTAATGTTCGTTATATAATATGTTGTTGTCCTGACATCAGTGTTATTGTTCCGATGAGACCATTTCTAATGTTTGCGGTATTAATGTGTTGTTTGCGACATCAATGTTATTGTGGATAGACATTCTCTAATTGTCGTTATTAATATGTACTTGTCTACATCCAATGTTATTGTGCGATTAGACATTCATAATGTTCGTTATTAATGTGTTGGTTAGTCATGACATCAATTTATGTGGATAGACATTTCTAATGTTCGTTATTAATGTGTTCTTGGCTGACATCAATGTTATTGTTTGATAGACATTTCTAATGTTCGTTATTAATATGTTATTGTCTGACATCAATGTTATTGTCCGATAGACATTTCTAATGTCCGTTATTAATGTGTTGTTGTCTGACATAATGTTACTCCTGTGATAGACATTTCTAATGTTCGTTTATAAATGTTTTTGTCTGACATCAGTTGTTATTGTGGGATAAGACATTTCTATTTCGTTATTAATAGTGTTGTGTCTGACATTCAGTGTTATTGTGGGATTAGAACATTTTTAATGTCGTTATTAATATGTTGGTGTCTGACATCAATGTTATTGTGTATAGACATTCTAATGTTCGTTATTAATTGTTGTTGCTCTGACATCAGTGTTATTGTGTGATAGCACATTTCTATGTTCGTTATAATATTTTTGTTGTCTGACATCAGTGTTATTGTGTGGATAAACATTTCTAATGTTCGTTATTAATTGTGTTTGTCTTGAGATCAATGTTATTGTTGGCATAGACATTTCTAATGTTTGTTATAATTGTTGTTGTCTACTCAATGTTATTGTGGGATAAGACATTTCTAATGTTCGTTATTAATGTGTTTTGTCTGATATCAATAGTTATTGTGGAATAGACATTTCTAATGTTCGTTATTAATATTTGTTGTTTGTTGTCTACATCAATTATGTATTGTCGATAAGACATTTCCTAATGTTTTGTATTAAATGTTTGTTGTTGACATCAATGTTATTGTGGGATAGACATTTCTAATGTTCTTATTAATAGTTGTTATGCTCTGAATCATAATGTTATTGTGGGATTAGACATTTCCTAATGTTCGTTATTAATATGTTGTTGTCATAAATCAATGTTAATTTGTGGGATAGACATTTCTAATGTTCGTTATTAAATGTGTTGTTGTCTTGACATCAATGTTATTAGTGGGGATAGAACATTTCTAATGTATTCGTTATATAATGTGTTTGTTTCTGACATGAAATGTTATTGTGGATAGACATTTTCTAATGTTCGTTATTAATGTGTTGTTGTCTGGACATCAAATGTTATTGTGGGATAGACATTCTAATGTTCTTATTAATGTGTTGTAGTCCTGACATCATGTTATTGTGTGATAGACATTTCTAATGTCGTTATTAATGTGTTGTTGTCTGACATCTAATGTTATTGTGGATAGGACATTTCTAATGTTCGTTATTAATAATGTTAGTTGTCTACATCAATGTTTATTGTGTGGATAGACATTTCTAATGTTTCGTTATAATGTGTTGTTGTTCTGACATTCAATGTTATGTGGGATGAACATTTCCTAAATGTTTGTTATTAAATCGTGTTTTGTCTGACATCAGTTTATTGTGGAATAGACATTTCTAATGTTCGTTATTAATGTGTTATTGTCTGACATCAATGTTATTGGTGGATAGACATTTCTAATGTTTGTTATTAATGTGTGTTGTCTGACATCCAATGTTATTGTGGGTAGACATTTCTAATTGTTCGTTCAATTAATGTATTGTGTCTGACATCAATGTTATTGTGGATAGACATTTCTAATGTTCGTTATAATTTAGTGTTGTCTGACATCAAATGTAATTGTGGATAGGACATTTCTAATGTTCGTTATTAATGTGTTATTGTCCTGACATCAAATGTTATTCGGTCTGATAGACATTTCTAATGGTTCCTAATTAATATGTTTGTTGTCTGACATCAAGTGTATTGTGTGGATAAACATTTCTAATGTTCGTTATTAAATTTTGTTGTCCTGACATCAGTGTTATTGTGGTAGACATTTTCTAATGTCCCCCGTTATTAATATGTTGTTGTCTGACACAATGTTATTGTGGATAGACATTTCTAATGTTCGTTAAATTTTTAATATTTTTTTCTGACTCAGTTGGTTCCCCATGAAACCCAAAATTTGGGTTTCTAAACGATATATGTTTGTGTTTCAGGGAATTAGACCCCAATTTCTGACATCCTAATGTTTTCGGGATAAATTCTATTCTATAATGTGTTGTGTCTCCTGACATCAATGTTATTGTGAGATCAGACATTTCTAAATGTTCGTATTAATGTGTTTGTTTCTGACATCAATGTTATGTGGATAAGACATTCTCTAATGTCGTATATTCAAATATGTTGTTGTCTGACATCAATGTTAATTGTGCTGAAGACATTTCTATGTTCTTATTAAGTGTTGTTGTGTCTGACATCAAATGTTACTGTCTGAATAACATTTCTAATGTTCGTTATTAAATATGTTGTTGTCTGACATCAAAATGTTATTGTGGGATAGCATTTTAATGTTGCGTTATTAATACGTTGTCTGTCTGACATCAAGGTTATTGTCCGATAAGACATTTCTAATGTTCGTTATTAAATGTGTTGTTGTCTGAACATCAATGTTATTGTGGGATAGAACATTTCTAATGTTCGTTTTAAGTATGTAGTTGTCTGACATCAATGTTATTGTGGGATAGACATTTCTGAATGTTCGTTATTAATATGTGCTGTTCTGAACATCAAATGTTATTGTGTCGATAAGAAGCATTTCTAATGTTCGTTCGATTAATGTGTTGTTGTCTGACATCAATTTTATTGTCTGATTACATTCCTGATGTTCGTGTATTAATGTTAGTTGTCTGACATCAGTGTTATTGTGGCGATAACATTCCTAATGTCGTTGTTAATATTTGTTGCCTGAACATCAATGTTATTTGTCTGATGAGGACATTTCTTTAATGGTTCGTTATTAATGTGTTGTTGTCTGACATCCAGTGTTAATTGTCTGGAAGACATTTCTAATGTTCGTTATTAATATGTTATTGTCTGACATCAGGTGTTATATTGTCGATAGACATTCTCAATGTTCGTTATAATGTATGTTGTCTGACATCAGTGTTAATGTCTGATTAGACATTTCTAATGTTCGTTATTAATATGTTGTTGTCTGACATACAGTGTTATTGTGGGATAACATTTCTAATGTTCCGTTATTAATGTGTTGTTGTCTGACATCATTGATTGTCTGATAGACATTTCAATTTCGTTATTAATATGTGTTTCTGACATCAGTGTTATTGTGGGATATGACATTTCTAATGTTCGTTATAATTGTGTTGTTAGTCTGACATCAGTGTTATGGTGGGATAGACATTTCCTAATGTTCGTTATTATTGTATGTTCTGACATCATGTTATTGTTGGGATAGACATATTTCTTAATGTTCGTTATTAATATGTTTGTTGTCTGAACATCAATGTTATTGTGGATAAGAGCATTTCTAATGTTCGTTATTAATGTGTTATTTGGTTTTTTTCCCCCTGAAAACATTCAGTTTTTGTTATTGTGGGGATAGACATTCTAATGTTCGTTATTAATATGTTGTTGTCTGACATGCAATGTTATTGTGGGATAAGACATTTCTAATGTTCGTTATTAATATGTTGTTGTCTGACATCAATGGTTTATTGGTGGGATAAGACTTTCTAATTTCGTTATTAATGTGTTTGTTGTCTGACATCAAATGGTTATTGGTTGGGATACGACATTTTCAATGTTCGGTTATTAATGTGTTGTGTCTGGACATCCAAATGTTATTGTGAGATAGACATTTTCTAATGTTCGTTTATTATGTGTTGTTGTCTGACATCAATGTTATTGTTGGGAATAGACATTTCTAATGTTCGTTTTATTAATATGTTGTTGTGCTGAAACATCAATGTTATTTTGTGATAGACCATTTCTAAAATTGTTTCGTTATTAATGTGTTGTTGTCTGACATCAGTGTTATTTGTGTGATAAGACCATTTCTAATGTTCGTTATTAATTATGTTGTTGTCTGACATGCAAGTGTTATTGTGGGATAGACATTTCTAAATGTTCGTTTTATTAATATGTTGTTGTCTGACATCAGAGTTATTGTGGGATAGCATTTCTAATGTTCGTTATTAATGTGTTTATTGTCCTGATATCATATGGTTATTGTCTGAATAAGACTTTCTAATGTTCGTTATTAAATATGTTTGTTGTCTGACAATCAATGTTATTGTCTGATAGACAATTTCTAAAAATGTTTCGTTATTATATGTTGTTTGTCTGACATCAATGTTATTGGTGGGAAGACATTTCTAATGTTCGTTATTAAATATGTTGTTGTCTGATCATCAATGTTATTGTGATAGCACATTTCTAATGTTCGTATTTATATGTTGTTGTCTGACAATCAATGTTATTGTCTGATAGACATGTTCTAAATGTTCGTTATTAATGATGTTGTTTGTCTGATCATCAATGTTATTGTCTGTAGACATTTCTAATGTTTCGTTATTAATGTGTTATTGTCTGACATCAAGTGTTATTGTCGGATAAAGACATTTCTAATGTTCGTATTAATAATATTGTTGTCCTGAACATCAAAATGTTATTGTCTGATAGACATTTCTAATGTTTCGTTATTAATGTGTTTGTTGTCTGAGCATCAATGTTATTGGTCTGAATAGACATTTCTAATGTTCGTTATTTAAATATGTTTGTTGTCCTGACATCAATGTTATTGTGGGATAGACATTTCTAATGTTTGTTATTAATGTATTGTTGTCTGACATCAATGTTATTGTGGGATAGACATTTCTAATGTTCGTTATTAATATGTTGTTGTCTGACATCAGTGTTATTGTGGGATAGACATTTCTAATGTTCGTTATTAATGTGTTATTGTCTGATATCAATGTTATTGTCTGATAGACATTTCTAATGTTCGTTATTAATATGTTGTTGTCTGACATCAATGTTATTGTGTGATAGACATTTCTAATGTTCGTTATTAATGTGTTGTTGTCTGACATCAATGTTATTGTCTGATAGACATTTCTAATGTTCGTTATTAATGTGTTGTTGTCTGACATCAATGTTATTGTGGGATAGACATTTCTAATGTTCGTTATTAATATATTGTTGTCTGACATCAATGTTATTGTGGGATAGACATTTCTAATGTTTGTTATTAATATGTTGTTGTCTGACATCAATGTTTTTGTGGGATAGACATTTCTAATGTTCGTTATTAATGTGTTGTTGTCTGACATCAATGTTATTGTGGGATACACATTTCTAATGTTCGTTATTAATGTGTTGTTGTCTGACATCAATGTTATTGTGTGATAGACATTTCTAATGTTCGTTATTAATATGTTGTTGTCTGACATCAATGTTATGTCTGATAGACATTTCTAATGTTCGTTATTAATATGTTGTTGTCTGACATCAATGTTATTGTCTGATAGACATTTCTAATGTTCGTTATTAATATGTTGTTGTCTGACATCAATGTTATTGTGGGATAGACATTTCTAATGTTCGTTAATTAATGTGTGTTGTCTGACATCAATGTTATGTCTGATAGACATTTCTAATGTTCGTTATTAATATGTTGTTGTCTGACATCAATGTTATTGTGGGATAGACATTTCTAATGTTCGTTATTAATGTGTTGTTGTCTGACATCAATGTTATTGTGGGATAGACATTTCTAATGTTCGTTATTAATATGTTGTTGTCTGACATCAATGTTATTGTGGGATAGACATTTCTAATGTTCGTTATTAATATATTTTTGTCTGACATCATGTTATGTGGGATAGACATTTCTAATGTTCATTATTAATATGTTGTTGTCTGACACCAATGTTATTGTGGTGATAGACATTTCTAATGTTCGTTATTAATATGTTGTTGTCTGACATCAATGTTATTGTCGGGATAGACATTTCTAATGTTCGTTATTAATATGTTGTTGTCTGACATCAATGTTATTGTGGGATAGACATTTCTAATGTTCGTTATTAATATGTTGTTATTGTCTGACATCAATGTTATTGTGGGATAGACATTTTTAATGTTCGTTATTTATGTACTCTGAAATCCCAATGTCCTTCTGTCGAACTACACGTTATTAAAGGAAAATCACAAATTAAGTGATATAAGAAGATTCTTTTGTGATCGTTCATTTGTACGATGTTCATTGTTATTATGTTGGAGAGATAGACTTTCAGATATAAAATACTAATTACTGTTACTTGCGATGCTCTGAAGCCATTCTTGCTCTGTTATCTTCTGAAGATCAAATTCGGTAAGTAGGTTAGTGGTTCTGTAAATATTAGTTGTGTTTTAAAGTCATTAATATTCTGTTGTTTTATGTTCAAATTATTGAATAAAATCATTTGTAAAGAAAATGGTATACTATACCTTTTACTTTCTCCACAGGTGCGATGGGCCTGTATCGTCACACCTATTCCGCCTGTTATGGGATCACCACCGATAATTTTATTAAGGCGTCATGCCCCGGCGATGATGAGAGAATTGTGATGGATTCGGTTTATGCTTATGCAAAGCCTCTGTCCTTAGGTTGTCCCGAGACGATGACGAATCCAGCCGCTACTCCGACAGAGTGTTGTCAGTACGACCCTGGTGATTGTGGAAGTGAGTACGATGGATTCAACAAGAACACTTACTATGAAAATTGTCATGGCCTGACTACTTGCTACTGGACACCTGTCGCTTGGACGAACGCTCCGTGTAATTCCTCCGTGTTCCCACTTAGGACCAATTATATGATGGTTTCCTTCTACTGTGTATCAGGTTAGTGACCAACTCTATTATACAGTTAAAGTATGAGGTTGAGGGATATAGCAAGTTTCTGGCTTCCCGAGACTTGTCTATTTCCCGAGGCGGAGCCGAGGGAAATAGGCAAGTTCGAGGGAAACCAGTAACTTGATATATCACTCAACCCCATACTAAAATAGGCAAGTTCGAGGGAAACCAGTAACTTGATATATCACTCAACCCCATACTTAAATATAGGCAAGTTCGAGGGAAACCGGAAACTTGATATATCCCTCAACCCCATACTTTAACTGTTTTGATATACCGATACATACAAAAGCTATGATTAGACTAATGTATTTCAGACTTTCTGTAGAAAAAATCAATTCGTCTGCTCATATATTTGATGGAGAGAAAATACCATTCGTTGGTGGAAAAGCATATTTAATAAATGTAAACCTGGCAACAGACGGCGTGATCGGAAACAAATCCCACCAACCTCGAATCTGATTGGTTAAACGGAAATAGCCGAGTCCGGCTATGTGCTAGCTTCCAGTGGTGTGTTAGTTCGAAAGACTAACATGGTTTATTATGTATATTAAATATTGGTAATAGCTAACATATTTCTTCATTTGGGTATCTATCTTCAAAATTTGTATGTGAATTACATCCTTCATTCCGATTTGTAATAAAGTTTGTTGCAGTTTCATCAATTTCTTTAATTATGGAATGGCATTCAATTAAGTATATGTGAACAGTTCGTTATTACACGTGTGCATGTGTTACAGAGAATGGCGTGAAGGACATCAGTGAGGACGGAAGTGTTAATACTACCGCCGCCATACTGTTGAATCCTGGGTATGTGTCAGGAAACAACACCGGAGCATTGCCTGCCAACTCTTCCTACACATGTTCGGTATCAGCCTCGTGTGCCACGACTCTCAAAATACGGACACTGACATTAAATTTCACAAAAGAAGGAGGACTGTGTGGCCAATCACTATCCATAACAGACGGGAGCAATACCCATGTCTTATCATGTGATTCCAACACCAACTTCCTTCCCTCAGACCTTAATATATCCAACGACACCTATTATCTCCAAATACAGGTTAACAACACTTTGAGCACAGATGCTGGCTATTTTCTATTACAGATTGGCGGTAAGTGTTCCTTTTGTTTTCTTATGTCAGTAACTGGCAAGACAATAGGAATTGTACTGTAACCCTATTAAACTGCGATTAGTTGTCATGTAGTTCATGAATCGCGAAAATCATTGAAATCAGGAACATCAATAATAATTAATTTGATAGGAAAACACAGTAAAATGTGACAGAGATCTCCAGCCCATTATACTCGGTGCATAATTCAATTAAACTCACTCTGTTAGATACAAAAATATTAAATGTCGAATATTGAGTAACAAACAACATTAGTCCTGTAGATCTATTATTCATTGTGACAACCAAGGTAAGAAAACAAATAAATAACATTATAAATTATAAACAATGCAGCATGCGGGTGAGTAAAGCAAGCAAGTGTAAGAAGACAATGTTTGAAGACAAAATACTTGTACTAAAATGAAGTAGCACATACATATGTAGTATGAGTATCACAAAAAAGTAAATACATGTAGGTTAAATGTTAGATTAATAATTAATACTATTATATCACACATGTATTGCTAAACAAAAGATTTATAACACTTATCGAGTGCATTGTACATATATGCTAATACAGCAATGTTTAAAATTTGCCAGCATATACTTCTAATACAGTGTGAATTAAAAGGGTAGACTATGCAGTCAGTTTTAAGGAAATATTGAAGTTAGGAAGGGTTAGATAAAGTATGCTGCATAATATTTAGAGCGGATATATTCAAACATACACAAAACACAAGATTGATAAACTAAAAGATTACAAACTCATAAAGGGTGAAGCACATAACACAATAGCAAAAATAAGAAATGAATATGAATACCTTTCTGAAAGAATATCTAAAACCACGTTTCTGGCTATGTTTTAGTCTTATACTTAGTAAATCACGTATTTTTAAATACAACAGACGCCAATGATGACGATCACGTGACTTTAGCCTGTGGGACATCAGTTGGAGAGGGTAGAGTTTCTCCCGAAGACCTTCCCGAATGTTCTAATGACACATTTGATAGTACCACTAGTGCTGGGACCACAACATCAGTCACTGATGCTACCACCAGTACCTCAACAACTGGGTCTGGACAGCCGAACGTCAATGCTACAGGTGTCACAGACACAGGGAGTTCACAACAATCTCACGACAAAGCGTCTCAGGACGAGTCTAACTGTAAGTATCCACATTGACCACTTAAAATTATACATACCATATACTCTACATTTGTTTCTGTGCAATTAAAAGATCAGGTTCCAGTTGTTCAAAAGGTGATTAAGCTAATTACAATTTACCGACAATTTTCAAATCAAGATTATATATTTCTGGTGACACAAATTTTACAAAATATTAAAAGATCCATAGAAACTTTTGCAGGAAATGAGAAATTTCCTCTAATCATGTGGTTAAGCTAATCATCCTTTGAACAGCCCGACACAGTTTTCTTTTTCTGATAAATATAGCTTGGTGTTAGATCACAATTTGATGTCTACAATTTGTACTTCGGTAACATTCCTGTGTTATATGTCTGCTGTAAAGTACAGTCAAATTCTATAATGTGTTAATACTCAAAGTGTAACCTTCGTCCAAATAGTCGTAACAAAAAAGCAAAGGTAATGTTGTAGTGTTTACAGGTTATATAGCAAGGAATGCTGCTGCTTCTGTAATCTGCCATTCGTTTGATATATTTATAAAGATAAAGGAGCATTATATGTACTGTTGATATTAAATGGTGTTGCCATGGATATCAGTTTTAGGGATTATAATAGGTGCCATTTGTGGGGTCCTAGTGCTGACCATTGTAGGTGTGATGGTCATCTTCAGGGATCGCATTAAGGATCTGTATATTACAAAATGTAAGGTAAGTGGTCATTATCCATTTTGTAAATAAGAATTAGAATTAGAAATTAGAGTTTCAACTGGAATCCGTGTAATTTAACTCGCTCATATCTTCTTCGAAACGAAAATCACAAAAAAGTATTTGAATGATTTTCCATAATTATTATTCCTACTATTCTGTATATTTTTTTTGAATATCAATGTTTTTATAGGACAGTATGAGGAGATTGGAAGAGGGAACACAATGAATAATTAGTGTGTGCTCTATATTTTCTTTCAGAATGGTGTGCATCCGGAAACAGAAAACAAAGAAAAAGAAATAAATGAGATTTCAGATGAGAATTTCCTGTTTGGCCCTCCAGTGGGAAATATGATCCCCCAGGTGGCCCCTATGTCGGTACTGATGCACACTGCCCCATCACCAATGTATGAAAAACATAAACAACTCCCTCCTATAAACAAAACGTCTGTCGTTAAAGAGAAAGGGTTGGAAACGCATAAAGAAAAGAAAACTGAAAAAGAAAAACGTAAGAAAAAGAAGCACAAAAAGAACAAACTGAGGAAAAGTGATGACACGACGACTGTGAATCTAAGGGCATCCATAAAGTCCGATACGGTAACAGTAGACGTAGCATCACTCTGACGTCACATCAGTCTGACGTCACATTAGTCTGACGTCACAACAATTATTATAACATAAGCTGTATTGGTTTTAGTACGGGTTTTGGCGTACATGATAAACCGTTAAATAGCGAGACGCCGACCAGGAAGTTTTGCTTATGATTGATAGGGATAGTTTAGTTTGGTTTATTTATTTTTACGTCCTATTAACAGCCAGGGTCATGTAAGGACGTGCCAGGTTTGTTGGTGGAGGAAAGCCGGAGTACCCGGAGAAAAACCACCGACCAGCGGTCAGTACCTGGCAACTGCCCCACACGGGATTCGAACCCGCATCCCAGAGGTGGAGGGCTTGTGGTAATATGTCGGGACATCTTAACCACTCGGCCACCGCGACCCCGTAAATAGGGATAGACTTGGTATTTTAACATTGTAGTTATGATCAGTAATAATTGTCAGTGATTGAAGGGGTTAACAAATTAACCTTTGTTGTAGATGAATTTATAGGGATAGACTTAGTATTTTAACATCGCAGTTATGAACAATTCAGTGATCATGATAGTCGTCAGTTCAAGAGGTTTATCAAATTAACCTATGATGTAGATGAATTGACCAAAATACCACAGGGTTTGGTGACACCTTTGCTTGTCAATTACTGTCATTTATGAACAACAGTGAGGCGGGATTCCAATCGAGCCTGAACACAACCATAGAGTAGTTAGACTTCAGACTAATGTTAGTATAGGGTAACGTAATAAAATCGATGTTTCAATAAGTTTCTACACCCTTTCAGAAATAAACAGACACAATAGGTTGATAGTTTACTGTGCTTAAATAAATTCTATCAATTCTTGAAAACATGATTTGTAAAGATAAAATAACAATATATCTCATGTTGTTAATTAATGTTGTTTAACAGTTGTTGAATAAAATGTTGTTCACGTTATAAATAATCGTGTTTGTCAATATCTTGTGATCATTATTGCCCAGTAATTTAGAATATATAGCGTATCTTGTTTGACCTGTATACAGTACATTGCTTACGTGTGTTTGGCACTGTAATTTGACTTCCTGGTCCGTGTAACTCATTGATTAGTCAATATGTTTTGTGACGAGGTGTGGTATTTCTCACATTGATCGAGTTTCCATTGTCGCAGGGAGATTATATGCAATGCCATGTGTATCTTGTCAATGACCGCTAAATTGTTGATTACCTGTCTTTGTATATCGTTTTAACAAAAGAAATGCATTAGAATACTCCAGTCTTTTAACCTCGATACTTCGGTGTAAAGATTGTATCCTTAAATATGGGCTCTCGGAGTAGATGCCCTCAATTGTTCTTTTCGGAAAAGATATACATATCTTCTATTTCTTCAATGCATCGATTTTGTGTGAATGAAAAAATTAACAAACAAAAAGATATCCCACTGAAATTGGAGGTGCAACTGTAATTCTGTGGCCTGAAGATCAAAGTAATAATTCATGTCATTATTTTTTGTTTCATTCTATGAACGTTTTGCTGTCATTTTTATCACGTACAAATGCATGGACACTCGTGACGATGTATTATCATCATGATGGTAAATCATAGATAGAAATAGTACATCACTCTCACATTTTCATATAAAAAGAAAATATATTCCTCATGTAATATCAACGAAACCATAATCTTTTCTCAGCGAAATTTGTTCTCTTGTTGACAATCCTAAAGTAAAAATTAAATATCAATAGTCAAATGCTTCCTTTTAATGATATAAACCTGCCAACCTGTGGAACCTAAAAAAATTGCAAACAATTGATTTCATATCATTTTTACACAGGTTTTCGGAGTCATACAAATGAAGTATTCATATTTATAATGTCTCTACCCTCTGTGTGTCAAATGACCCCTTCTTTCATGACCAAATTGCTATTAATGTGGTAAGCAGGCAGCGTACCACCACTTTGATCAGATGACAGTCTATATAATGCGTCGCTGCACTCCCAGATTAATGACATGGGTTTACATACGAGATATCGTTTATCAGGAACATCATAGGTTAACATAATGGTAGTGTTACGTTTAAACATAAAGGTATTTCCACGTGCAAGCGACTATGGATTTTATACCGAAATTTGACAGTACGACACAACAGCCGGCTGATCGGACCGACAATTATTACCTGTTTTGTGTGGACCTTGTTTCCAAATATCTAATAAACAGTAAACCTATTAGTACGACACAACAGCCGGCTGATCGGACCGACAATTATTACCTGTTTTGTGTGGACCTTGTTTCTAATAAACAGTGAACCTATTATGTGTCTTTCATATATTTAAATCCACAGAGCAACACTGGAGTGTTTGTGGAGAGGAGTGATCTGTAACTTGAGTAACTTTTTAATCCTTGTTTATTGTACATCAAAGTTTGTCTTAATACATTGTTTTCCAAAGAAGTACATCAGCAGCGGTCATCAAGTGGCGGATTCGTTGAACTGTGCCATGGAAAGCTACGGTGCCAATTCGTCCATACCTTACGAGTGATATCAGAAATTAGCTTATTACCATTATCGGTTATGTTGTGGTAGACCTATTTTACATCATGTTTACCGATGGTGGACTCCTGCCTGATGGAATGATCATCACCGCTATTCTACTGCTAGTGAGTAAGTATTGATGAAAAACTAAACAGTGATTGTTTTCATTTTCAGCGAATTGACATAACAATAATATGTCAACAACTTCTGTCGCTTGTGCTTTTTACACGAATTTTAGAAAATGACTGCCATTTTGAAAATATGTACTTATTACACTTTGCAGAAAGTAGAAATCTCACATTTTTACTTCAACACTTTCACTTAATCAAATATTAAACAATTAAACATGTTTAATCATCACTTAGTGGCATTGTTACATTTTAATGTATAAGTTTAACAATATGTCATGCTGAAAAGCAAATATTGCAGTTGGATAAGAAATCAAGCACCCTGACCCTCAATTCTTATATCAGCTTTAGAAAGAAATCAAGCACCCTGACCCTCAATTCTTATATCAGCTTTAGAAAGACCATCGGTTTTTTTAATTTAAGAAAACGTTAGTCATCAGAACTGTTTGTATGGAGAATTTAATCTGCCAAAAATAGTGAAATGTGGTATTTTGACATTCGAAATCTAGAGGGTAGCAGTAATATACAACATGTATGCTGCTATTCTGAGCCTATAGAATGGTTAACTGTGTGTACCTATTTCTTTTAAGACAACATTCATACTGATCACACAAATAAATTGGAAGATTTGGCTTCAACGTTTCCACTATATGGTCAAAACAGGGAAAATCCGATAAAACCACGCAGTGTGCCAAACAACTAATAATGATCCACAAAAAAATTAGACTATCATCAAATGATTTATTCCATTTTATATCATAGTATAAAATGCCCTCTCCAAAAACTCTCTACAACTGAAAAAGACTTCTCGGAGAAAGGATCCTTGAATGGAACTCTGACACAAATAGTAAAATTGACTTCAATGTCAAAATGAAAGATTATAAATAGAATTCAGTATGCATGTATATATGCATTATACATACACAGTGAAATTACACACACAAAGCCTTGAGGGGTAATTGTACAGTGGTTCCTTGGATACAAGTATTTTACTTCCTGGTCAACATTGTATTGTCGCCTATTGAGTTCCATTATAAAGCAATTCAAATAGCGAACACAAAAGAACCAGAGTTTACGAGATTACACTAATCGATAGATAGTTAACAGTAAGTAGATAGCTTTATACTAATCAGTGCAGTGAGTGACACGCTTAAGATTTATATTGCGCAAGAATTAACAATATATATATATATATATATTTTATTTTTTTACTTTTTTTTTCTATTAGTTCTGATAGATTGAAGTCTAATGAAAATATATTATTATGATATTCAAATGAAGCCACAGTCTATGTGTACTTTCATTACTTAGGTAACCAGATATTTATTATGATATTCAAATGAAGCCACAGTCTATGTGTGCTTTCATTACTTAGATAACCAGATATTTATTATGATATTCAAATGAAGCCAGAGTCTATGTATGTTTTCATTACTTAGATAACCATATATCTTTTATGATATTCAAATGAAGCCAGAGTCTATGTATGCTTTTATTACTTATATAACCATATATCTGTTATGATATTCAAATGAAGCCAGAGTCTATGTATGTTTTCATTACTTAGATAACCAGATATCTAATATGATATTCAAATGAAGCCACAGTCTATGTGTACTTTCATTACTTAGATAACCAGATATCTATTATGATATTCAAATGAAGCCACAGTCTATGTGTGCTTTCATTACTTAGATAACCAGATATTTATTATGATATTCAAATGAAGCCAGAGTCTATGTATGTTTTCATTACTTATATGACCAGATATCTATTATGATATTCAAATGAAGCCACAGTCTATGTGTGCTTTCATTACTTAGATAACCAGATAAAAACGATGGCATTTCCATTGATCTAAAGCTGATTTTCCACATGAATTAAAGTACTTAATTTGGTATCGATATCTTGTGTGATTCACAAAATATACGTGGTAAATAATTATTGTTTCAGCTGGGTTCATAACGTTTGATGTTTATTTTGAAGGAAATTGTGATGGAGCTCAGCTCAACAGTTACTCGGCCTGCTATGGGACTACAAACCAAAACTTCATCTTCGCCTCCTGTAATGCCGGGGAGAAAATCGTTATGGAGTCGGTGTTTGTGTACGCCAAACCTGTCGCCTCTGGATGCCCGAATATCATGACCAGACTGAATGTAACTTACTCCTGCTGCCAGTACGAGGAAGGAGACTGCGGGAAGAAGTACGAGGGAGAAAAGCATCGGGAATATTATCAGAACTGTGACGGGAAAACAACCTGTATCAAAACACCGGTGTCCTGGGAGGGGACGCCAACATGTGGTAGCATGTCCTTTCTGGACAAGACAAACTACATGGTGGCGAATTTTTATTGTGTCCCTGGTCAGTATAAACAATATAATAAATAAATAAATATATATGTAAATAATTTTTAATCGTTTACCATTAACACACAAAATGAAAAGAAGTCTCAAAAATAAAGTATACATTTAATGGGAAATTGAAAACAAATACTTCAAAGTATACTATCAGACACACATATATATAGTGATTGATACAAGATACAAGAAGCTTTATTTAACGTAGCGTATTACAAACATGACATTAGCACAGTAGCGCAATTTCTGCAAAGCTACTTCTTTGTATTTGTTGACAGGAAGACGGACCTCCGGTTTATAGACATTTTGTCCTGGTTAATTAATTTTTAGTGTATCTTTAAACACATTTCTTTATCAATACAAATTTTTAATATTATATCATGGTTTGATATGACCAGTTTTCCCGATTAATATGATTTGATATGAGATGCTTTTTTTCAGCTGATTTTTTTTAACTCATACTCAAATCATCTGAAAATTAAATTACTGAACTTTTGTAACATATCAAAGTGATTCTCCTGCATTTAACTATTTAAGAGTATCTAAAAAACCTTAAGCAAATAGAGAGGTACATCTGCCGATCGTAAAGATGGCGGAGTTGCCAATCTCTCTAATATATGTTTCCGATATTATACACTTAAAAAGATTTCAGGCCTAGAAAATTTGTTATTTTCAGGTAGATTTACTCGCAGGAATTATTCTATGTGTTTCTTTGTTGTTGATTAAACTCTACGATTAGATATTCTTTATACGAAAGTAAACTAACTGAACTTTCTTTATCTTTTCAGAAAATGACATACAAACAGTCAGTGGGAACTCTAGTACTACTGATGCCGAAGTCTTTCTTTGGAACACTGGGTACCCGTCTGGTAGTATGACGAAATCGTCTTCTTACACTTGCTCAGTGGCTGCTTCCTGCGCTACACAACTGCGAGTCCGGGCTCTTAACCTTATGTTGACCTCTAACGCTGGGTCCTGTAGCCAATCACTGACGATAAAAGATGGCGGGAATACTACTGTGGTGGATTGTAACTCTAACACGGATCTCATACCTGTTTACATTTACGATAGTGGTTCTTATTATCTTGAGACTCAGGCGAACAACTCTCTCCCAAACGACGCGGGCAAATTTTTCCTATTGGTAACAGGTACAGTTGGTTTTATATTGATACCATTACTGATGAAATGAAAAACTTGCCTACTTTTCGTTAGAAGATTTCAGTCTCATCTTCAACTCTTTAATTCCCATCTGCCTCTATATTTCAGCTATGAATTCGTTTGCGAACCTGACCTTGGCTTGTGGGTCCTCTAAAGGAAGGGGGTTTATAAAACAAAGCGACATTCCACCATGTCCATCACCAGCAACAACAACAACAGTGCAAACAACACCACCAGCACCAACTCCTTCGTCAACAAACCAACCAACAACATATGGTGCTAACACCGGAACTGGTACCGGAAGTGATGCGAACGCGGGAAAAAATTCGGGAGAGGAAGATCAAAGTTCTTCATGTAAGTTTTTTAGACACACGTAGTTATCAAATAATCTGCATGTAATCCAGTTATACGTAGTGGTGTACTGAAGGTCTGTATTTATCGCCTGTAAGGTTCATCCATTAAGCCACTTCATTTTTTCAATCTAACCAAGTCATACGCCCAAACTTAAAGCAATGATGACGGCTATTATCGAACAGGTCAGACTGACTTTAATCACACTTCTGAATTCACATCATGTCCTTATTTGCCAATTTCTTCAGTCATTATCAACACTGAATATCTCAATGCAGAATAGAATATAGCTAATATTCCTTTTTGTTATTGTGAAAAATATATTAGAAATTGTTATGTTTTTTAATGTTTCCTAGCTGAACAACTTTGTATCCTAGAGGTAAATAAGTTAGACCTTCCATGTGTTTTGTTTCTAAGACGTAAATGAGTGATACATATTATATTGTTTCGTTTCCGTATGGTACACATAAGTTTGATACCTTTCGTGTTGTGTAGTCACCTGTCAATGACTGGAGGGTACTACAGTGTTTGTCTGATGTCTGTCTATCTGTCTGTCTGTCTGTCGATGACCAGAGGGTACTACAGTGTTTGTCTGATGTCTGTCTATCTGTCTGCGGATGTCGGTTTCCAGGGAACAGTTAAAGGGATTTATTTCAACTTCATCCAATGGTACTTTATGACGTAACACAACTTGTAATTGCTTTTGGGTCATAGGGCAACTACAAAGGTCATTGTTACTGAAAATAGATTGTTGTTTGGTTTCTATATAATTGTTTTGCCGAATTCTGACCTGATGACAACTCGTGAATTTTGTTGAAATTGCTGAGGGTAGGGTGTAAGAATTGTACCTGCTGTCCCTATTGCATGATCGTTAAAGGCGACTAAATTCTGTAGCTTATCTAATCTTTTCTTCCTAACCGACTTTATTTTCCTAGTGTCTCTGAATTCACATCATGTCCTTAGTTGCCATTTTTCTTCAGTCATTATCAACACTGGATTTCTCGATGTAGAATAGAATATAGCTAATATTCCTTTTTTTATTATTGTGAAAAGGGTATTGGGAATTGTTATGTTTTTTATGTTTCCTAGCTAACCAACTTCGCATCCTAGAGGTAAATATAAAAAGTCTATAAAAGTGGTAGTTTCTGCTCATTCTTGGTGCTCAGCATACAGAGAGTAGGACGACTGATTTGCCCGTTGCCAGTATAATGTGACCGGGCAAGGTGTGTTGCTTGGTGTCTTCGGCAGCATGCTTCAGCGATACAGCACCATAAAAGGGCAAGCGTTCTACTATACAAGTAAATGAGTAATGCATTTTCTTAGAGGTAAATGAGTAATGCCTTTCCTTAGAGATAAATGAGTAATGCCTTTTCTTAGAGGTAAATGAGTCGTGCCTTTTTTTAGTGGTAAATAAGTAATGCCTTTTCTTAGAGGTCAATGAGTAATATTTTTTTAGTTTTTAGAGATTAATGAGTTATGCCTTTCTTTAGAGGTAAATGAGTAATGCCTTTTCTTAGAGGTAAATGAGTAATGCCTTTTCTTAGAGGTAAATAGGTTATTTCTCTCCTTAGAGGTAAATGAGTCATGTCTTTTCTTAGAGGTAAATGAGTTATGCCTTTCTTTAAAAGTAAATAAGTCATGTCTTTTCTTAGAGGTAAATGAGTAATGCCTTTTATCAGTGGTAGATAAGTAATGCCTTTTCTTAGAGGTGAATGAGTAATGCCTTTTCTTAGAGGTAAATGAGTAATGCCTTTTCTTAGAGGTAAATGAGTAATGCCTTTTCTTAGAGATAAATGAGTAATGCCGTTTCTTAAAGGTAAATGAGTAATGTCTTTCTTAGAGGTAAATGAGTAATGCCTTTTCTTAGAAGTAAATGAGTAATGCCTTTTCTTAGAGGTAAATAAGTAATGTCTCTCCTTAGAGGTAAATGAGTCGTGTCTTTTCTTAGAGGTAAATGAGTAATGCCTTTTCTTAGAAGTAAATGAGTAATGCCTTTTCTTAGAGGTAAATAAGTAATGTCTCTCCTTAGAGGTAAATGAGTCATGTCTTTTCTTAGAGGTAAATGAGTAATGCTTTTTCTCAGTGGTAGATAAGTAATGCCTTTTCTTAGAGGTAAATGAGTAATGTCTTTTCTTAGAAGTAAATGAGTAATGCCTTTTCTTATAGGTAAATAAGTAATGTCTCTCCTTAGAGGTAAATGAGTCATGTCTTTTCTTAGAGGTAAATGAGTAATGCCTTTTCTCAGTGGTATATAAGAAATGCCTTTTCTTAGAGGTAAATGAGTAATGCCTTTTCTCAGTGGTAGATAAGTAATGCCTTTTCTTAGAGGTAAATGAGTAATGCCTTTTCTTAGAGGTAAATGAGTAATGCCTTTTCTTAGAGGTAAATGAGTAATCTCTTTTCTTAGAGGTAAATGAGTAATGCCTTTTCTCAGTGGTAGATAAGTAATGCCTTTTCTCAGTGATATATAAGTAATGCCTTTTCTTAGAGGTAAATGAGTAATGCCTTTTATGTTACCTGGACCGATTTGTCTCCTACAGATACAGTGATCGTCATCGTCGTAGTCATCGTACTCATACTACTCATCCTCCTCTTCATCCTGCTGTTCCACCGTGACAAGATCAAGGAGTGCTGCTGTAGGGATAAGGTCAGTACCAGGAACCATCTACCCAATAAGGATAGGTCTCCGTTATTATTTTTCTAATGGTGTTCTTAGAACGTTTGTGTTTCGATGTATGTCCTTTCTTTCTATACTGAGGTTTGAGGTAACTAAAAATAATTAATATTCCATCCCTTTATGACTTACCACTCCAATTGCTACGATATAGAATATTTATATAATGGTGAAATATTAGAAATGGTTTTCTACATTTCATTCCCGATTTTCTCGTTTGATCTTGTGGGATGACTTCTGCTTTTAAGGGCCCTTGAGAAAGAAAGGAATGTGCGTCAGACAAATCTAATTTTAACACACAGGTGTGTAAATGAAATAAATCAAATAACCTTATAATTTCAGAACCAAGAACCAGACGAAAAGTCTTTAAGTTCGCAGTTTGAAAATCCTCTGTTGGTTGGGTTCATGCCGACGGGGAAACAGATAGCTCCACGGTCCACATTTAAAACCAACAACGTGGCACCAGAGCCGCTAACTCCAGAAAACAAACTGCCGCCTATCGTGGCAGTGAGCGACGGAAATGTCTACAATGACACGGAAAGCAATGGCGAAGATCAGGAGGATAGTAACGGTCTCCCTGTTAAACCAAGACGGCTTCCTCCCCTTGCAGTGTTTCAAGCACAACAAGCTTTCCAGGACAACTTAAGGGAGGTGAAGAGACGGGAAAAACGTGTAAAGAAAATGGAAAAGGCCCTAAAGAGGAGAGAATCGGAATTACAAGAGAAGGCAGCTGTAGTGAACGCCAGAGAAAGGATATTAGAGAAAAGACTGAGTAGTTTAGGACAAGGCTCGAACCTAGGTCCTAATGTACCACAACAGGACGGGGTCCCGGCTCCACCTCGACCTGTACAGCGGTGGTCATCAATCCTTCCTTCATCTTCTGACAACAAACTGACATCGTTCGGCGCAGTGGCTAGTGTCGTGACCGCTTTCCGGCCAAAGCCATCTGATTCCGTGTGTATTGATGTGACCAATGCGGACGATGGTCAGTTGGTAAGCACACACATGAAGGAGGAAAAGTGTTGAGCGTTACCTGCTGCTGGTCGAGTTATCAAAGTGTAGGTGGATTTATGACCGATATATAGTGGGTCGTGTTTGTGCCGACTGGAAAGAGCATAAGCCTATATGTCTATTGTTTTTGCATGTCTAAAGCATAAGCCTATATGTCTATTAATTTGTTTATATCAAATATAGCAAGGAAATTGTACAATCGAGTTTTATTTCCGTTTTGTTTCCGGAATTTACATTGCTATGATTTGTTTGTTTATTGTACCCCAAACAAAACAAAATAATTAAAAAATCGTTAAAGGCTCACTACCTTTCCTGAGCAAAATTTAAGTTTCTTAAAAAAACCATCAATACATAGAAAATACATAGCTACAACATCAAATATATGCAAGATTTCCTTGCGTAATATAGGATAACAGTGGAGATTAATTTCGCTGTTTTGCCGTCTGGCGCAGTGATAGTCAACTACCGCGCGGTATTAAGGACGACGGCGGGAAACATAAGACGACCCGCGTTGTGAAAATTAATGTTTTATTTATTTTCATCATTTTTTCAAAAGATGATGATGATGAGTTTTGTATTAACAGTAAGATAATAACTTTTGCGACTCTATAAAATTATCGATCTCGCTTTACTTTCCATTTTAAAATCAAAAGCCGTTTTGGAAAGGTAGTGGGCCTTTAAAGGAATGCTAATGGAAATAGATGAAATGTAGTATACTAATATTCAATTATCTTGCATATAATTTCTCAGTCTTCAAAGGTTGTGAACTGGGATGATCTGAAACTATTTAAATTATAAATATTGGATGAAGAATAGTACTTCAATATAGCATTTTTACTAAAACTGGTATTTAAGTAAGATATTACTCATGTTGACGATAATAACTTACATCATTTGATTTTCCTTTTGTTAAATGTAATTTTATAAGATTTACGTACTATGTAAATTTCGAAGAAGTTACAATCAAGCAATTAGATTTACTTCTTGTCCTACTTGAACGTCAAAAGCCCATCATCATGCAGTTTTTCATTTAGTTTAGCCATAATGAAAGGTCTGTATATTTTCAGTTTGTGGTCAATATTACACGATTGTTACCTTTTATGTACAGTTACCATTCATTATGATTATAAATACCTTGGTCTACGTGTTAATGCCGATATCATATCTAGGTAATCCTATTTTTATGACGTTATTATGCAGTGAAGTTGTGACAAAGTATTTTAGCAGCTGGATCTTCCTACTAATCTTACTTACTACCATTATGCTATAGTTTAATCGATTTAGAGTATTATGTTTTTGTTATGGTGTTTGTGTTCGATATTTATATCAGTGGATTGTTTTGTATTTTTATATCCGGTCGTTAGGACATACTTTTTATTTAGTAACTTCGTTTCGATTAATTAATTCTGATCTTGTTGTATTATGCTTGATATTCACTTGCTCATATGGAGCGGAAACGTCCCCATGTAATTTCAAAGCTGCCAAATGCACATTTATGTTTTTATACCCCTAATTTTATATCTTATGTTATATCATATATTTAGTATTGTAGTGAGACCACTATCTCTCTTCCTATTGAACTACGACGGTATTTGTATTTTTAATTTTACAGTTTTTGACAATTTATTAATTAATTTCCTAGTATATCCTTGCAGATTTTGTTTTTAATGGAACTTAGGTCGAGTTGTCTACCTCAACATTAGGTCAGTCGGACTCGCCATTAGATTGTTATACCAGACTTTGTTTACAGTAATATATCCTTGATGTGTCACGTGATTCTGAATAAAGATTTTACCGCCTCGCGAGTTTGTTGTATATTTTGTCTGTGTTTTTGCGTCATACGTTGACTTCTGTTTCACAACTTCTTATTTTGGGGTAATTTTTTTAACAATGTATATAGAATCAAACCTTGATGGAGTCGTCACTTTATATATATATATTACTCCATACAAACTCGGTTTACACTAAACGAGTAGCCGTTTCATCGGACATTTTATGAATCGAATTTCAGTTTTTTTTCCTGTTTTTCTCATTTTTTCTCTCTTTTTTTAGATCAAAATTTAAAACTTAGAGACGGGGTTATTTATGTTAAATACTTGTCCTTTTTGTTTTCAGACAGTTGTGCCCATAATTTGTTCATTAAAGAAATTTGTCAAATAATAAAGTTTTTAAACTATCATAGCGAGTCTATTATAAACACTGTATCATTTTGTCTGACACGGTTTTTAAGGATGATTTTCTCATCACGATATCGATTTTTCTTTCATACCTACATGTGTAATACTTGCTGGTCTAGGGCAATATACTCATATGTCCCCTGAGGCTGTATTGCATGGCTACCCATCATGCAATAAAGCCACGTGACGTCACGGCCTCAACAAAATCTCTATTTCTTCCACAAAATTGACTGGTTTTACTATAAAAGATGCAAGCAACAGAATTTGTGTTGAAAATATCACGTAATTTTTCATGTGTGGAAAATTGACTTTCAGTCGTGGATTTCGTCGAATTATTTCAAAATGGCGGGATATTGTAGTTGCAAAATTGCAATAAAACGTTGATGTATGAAAGAAAAATACTCTTTCATAAGTCGATATGAAGGATAGGGATATTCTACCCTCGGGATCACATAATGTTGCAAAACCCTCGGCAAGCCTCGGGTTTTACTATATTGTGTGACCCTCGGGTAGAATATCCCTATCCTTCATATCCATACATGTATGAAAGAGTCTTATATTCGTATTATACCCCGACACTAGTAAGCCGGTATCTCCGGTCCTATCGCGTAAATGTTAGTTTTCATTCGACAGTACTAGTGTTTGGTAAATGTAGATCGCTGCTTACATAAACAAAGACATTGGTTCCACAAAAGTTTGTAAATCTGCTATCCCCGTTTAAACTCGTTTTTTGTTGACAGAAATTTCTTCCGGACCTAGCGGTCAATTTTTCCCTAAAACGTGCATTTTCGCATAACAATTTACGAGTCCAAAATACCTAAGGTTAGGCATGAAGCATATTTAAGCTTGAATGTCTTTCTGTTGGCATTCAAAGCCAATACGAATTCCAACTAAGAATGCCTACTGAAACAAGATCAATGCTTATATGAAATCCCAATAGATTACACATCTAGAAACAGGACTTATTCATCAAGAAACAAGGAATATCCCCTATTTATTTGATTTGATTAAATAACTTTGCAATTTGTTGAATCATCAATGAAAGATTGGTACATGTATACTAATCACCTATTTAAATCGTATTTAATACAATTTGTTTTAATGACAATCTGTATCCTATTATAGGATATAATAAAATTCTTCGTTTGTGTTTCGAAGAATTTTGCTGTAATCTATGCTTCTGAGCCAATACAATAACATTGATAGCCATTTATATGATTATTGGAACAACTATTGGGAAGAATATTGCCCATTACTTGATCATGTTGACCCAATAAACGCCCAGGGCGCTTAAAATAATGAAGCAAATCAGGGAACGCTTAATAGAAACAAATTTGGACTAGCCTTTCATAAATTATTCTACAAAGTTACCCATAAATCAATTTGATAACGATATCAGTAAAGAAACCAACACATTTTTCATATTTCAAGTCTGCATTTCATTCCAAGTAAGTGAAATTGAAGCCTAGAAAAGGGGGAGGGGCGCTTGTAGTGATGGGGGCGCTTATTGGGTCGAATATGGTAACAAACATTTTTCAGAAATACAGAATTTATTTTCATCATTTTATTACTTGTGTGTTGTTCAGAATACAATTCCTCATGTGAAGAATGAAACAAATACACAATGTAACCATCTACACACATTCTCTCTTCCTCAGTTACAACTGATATTATACTATCTTTACTTTCCTCCATCTTACCATACACATTGTCATATGAACATTCGCGTAACTTATCTTACAGAAAATATCAATATGGAATTTTAAGAGAGTCTTTAAAAATAGAATTAAAAGTTATAAATTACTCTGAGAAACCATCTAGTTGGATTTAAAACTTTTTTTGGTTCTAAAATCTGCAAAATCCTGTTAAATTAATAATCAATGAGCAGGAGCTAAGAAATGTAATTCTCTCTTCCTATAATCAGGCAATGGCATTAATATTTTAAAAGTAAAGAAAATTAAAATAACAAATGTACACACATATCCTATATTTTTTGTGACTAATTTTACCTTCATTTTTTTCATGGAAAACTTTTCCTAAAATCATTTAAATGTGGTCATATTATAATTATTTAATAACATAAAATATCTTCATGACCTTTCTAAAAACATTTCTTGTATCAACAATCATAAATTGATGCGACACCTTTCACACAATCTAAAACTTAGAGCACACCCACAATGATGCATCCAATCTACCTTACAAGTTATCCAGATATCAAATTTCTGGTATTACAACTTTCCTAACTAGTTCACTTAAATCTTCATTCATCAATATTTTTCCATGTAACAATGCATGCACATTGAAAAAGATACTGTAGGTTCTAATAATTTTCACAAAACTTTAGAAGGATGAATATGATTTTGAAGTTTCTAATGTCTTGCGATGTTTGTGATCAGTACGGCCGATTTCGGCGAGGGGGTGGCCCACCACCTCCCCTTGGTGGGGTGACAGCGATATCCAGATAGTCACCAATTTGAAATCTCTTTGAGGTCAGTGATTGACTGTCATCCTGACCACGATGCCCTGCACACGTTGTACCGATTTCACGCATTCTGTAAACAGGAGTTCTAGGGTCAGGGTATACAATAGCAAAGTCAAAAAACGTCCCCTTTCTCCTTGCATCGGGATTCACTTCTTTCACCAAACTTGTCAGCTCTTTTAAAGTGGCATCCATCCTTAAAATAAAAAGAACCAATGCTTGATTACAAGTTACATTAAACAAAACATACAGAGTTGTCAATCAAGGATTTGATCTATGATTTGACTAGCTACTATTCTAATGAAAAAGTTGTAATATATTTCCTGCTACAACAGCTTGTAACCCACATCTTTTATAGGAGCTGGTTGTTATATAAAAAAAATCAAAAAGGAAAAAATCTCAATTTTAATTTAGGACAAAACTTAAATTTAAATATGATGAGTAAAATATTGTACCATTTTCTATGCCTCAAAGAACAGATCTATGGTCGTGAACATGTTTCCTCTATAAACTGGACGCTTAAACATTAAACAATCAAAATAATTTTTAAAAATTAAACAGATCAGTATTGTTGCTATGATTACCATGTGTAAATCTGTAGTTCGTTGGATGGTGTTTGACCACGTGCAAATTCACTAAGTGGGTTGTGTCTTCCAGAACTGCAAAACACTCTTAGGAGAAGTGGACATGTCTGAAAATAATCAAGTTTGGAGATTACCAGGTAAGTTTCCACATGGTTCAATGTAAAATTTATATGATCAATTAAAAAAGCATTATTAGGTGTAGCATGTTTTAAATTATATCACATGTACAGGTAACTGTTAATCAAGAGGGGAGGCCTAGGGAACTATAACAAGGATTCTACAAGACCTTAATCTATATCCACAACAGATCAGAAGAAAACATCAAAGGCTGATCTTCATGTAAAAAGTGGTTGAGTGACTACATGAGTGCTTTCGCCCCATTCAAGGGACCTCTTAAGATAATTATCATGTATATATTTAAACAAACAAACAAAAGATTAGAAAAATATCAACAAATTACCCAGGAACTCAAAAAGTCATTTAAAGAGCTTTTAGGATATTCAGAACAGTTCCAAATCTCATTCTTTCCCAGAAATATTTTGGATTGGAATTTGAATTGCCTTGAGAATCGATGCAGTGTCCAGTCTATAGCCCGAGATATTCTGGGCCTGATACCAGATTTAGATGTCAGCATGTTCCATTTAGCGGAATGTTCCATTTTTTCCGGGAAGAACCCGACGTTTCTATAAATGGTACACGACATTCTGCTGGAATTAACTGGTTAATTCGTCTGCCACGTCTCATTTGAGGGTTCCAAGTTAAAACCAATATGGCCGATAGTGAAAATTGGAATTCCATCAATCCGCTAAATGGAACATGTGGTATGACAGAGAGATGTCTGGTGCATGGCCAGCTAGAGTGCACTTGTACTTGAAGGTATCGGCAGGTATTGGGCCAGACCATCTCCTATTTAGACTGACAATCGAGAAGCGACAAAAAATAATCTACTTTTGTTCATCAAATGAATAATTTATCTACCCAAATATAGCAATTCGATGTGATACAAGGTAACAAATGTAAGGTACTTCAGGTCAAGGGATCACCTAACAATAGAACATATCGACTCGCAAACCAAACTGGGGACGTGGTTCTGGAGAAAACCACCAACGAGAAAGATTTAGGAGTCACTGTGGACACTAATTTGGACTTCCGAACTCACATCCAAAATTCAATAAACAAAGCTAATTCTGTACTCGAAATCATAAGAAGAGCATTCACCTTTTTGGATGAACCGATGTTCAAGCAATTATTCAAAGCGCTCGTGAGACCGCATCTCGAGTATGCGGCCAGTGCATGGAGCCCATACAAACTTATGGATATTCAGACGCTGGAGAATGTACAAAGAAGAGCTACAAAACTTCTACCCGGACTTAAGGATCTCACATACGAAGAGCGCTTAGCTAAACTGAAATTACCAACAATTAAACATCGGAGGTTTCGAGGTGATCTAATAAACGTTTTCAAAATAGTAAAGAAAAAGTTTGATGAAAAAGTCACTTCCGAGCTGTTTGTGTTTGATAAAAACGAAAGAACTCGAGGGCATAAATTTAAGTTGTATAAACAACTTTGCTGTACTGAACTGAGGAGAAATTCGTTTACCTTCAGAGTAGTGGATAGTTGGAACAATTTACCAGAAATAGTCGTGAACGCTGAAACCACAAAAGACTTCGAAATCCTCTTAGATAACCACTTAAAGGACAACATTTATAATAATTATTGATATATGTATATATATGAGCTAACAAATACCTGTACCATTGACATAAATGTAATTGTAATGTATATTTTGATGTTTTATGATATGGACATAGAGGCTTCTAGCCTACGTCCATTAACTTCAATTAAATCAATTAAATTAAATCGATACTGCACTGTAAAGATAAAATTTTAATGTTTTTTTTGAAGTTCACACTAAAAGTGACTCATAATGTTGAAAGTACAGAAAGTTGTGTATCTGGTGTGAAACACAACTAAGTTGAAAGCTACACAGCATAGTTTAGGTAGCTATTTGTTGTTATTACAAGCCCAAATCATATTGAAATATAGTTAAATGCAAATAGACGCGTGAATATGTGAATTCTAAAGGTGAATATGTAAGAAGCATGCATTCTTTTAAAAGAAGCAACATAAACAATTAACATTTAAATGTTATCAAAGTTAACAAAATAAACGGAAAAAATACCTTTTCCCTATCAATGGGCTTTTCTGGCTCTTTTTGGTCTTCAACAACCATAGACTCCACAGTTGCCATGTTGCCGGAAGTAAATGAGGAAACGCGTCACAAGGGAAGTAACTCTAAATAATAACTTGACAAAAACTTGGCGGTAAATTTGTCTGTTTTAGATTGTAAACATCATGCAAATACCCATCAAAATGTAAGTATATATTATATGCAATTGGACATATTCGACGTGTACACGTTCGTATGTAACGTTGGATTGTTGCGTTGACAAATTCAGAATCTACATAGAATTTTATAACTAGTAGACTAATGACTAATTTCTAAGTAGATATATAACACTAGGCCTACCTACTGAAAGAACTACAGTAGGCCCTATCATCCAAACAAGTGACACTTCACTTTCAACGATGTGGTTTGAGCGAATCTTGAGCGAATGAATTTGGCTTTAACATATAGCATAACTATAGAAAAAAATTATATTCGTTAATTAATTAAATACAACAAGGTACCTAGCTAGATTAGATACCAATCAATCAATCAATATTTTATGTTAGTGTCACGCGTCGTAAAAATATACTGTATACAGTACTGTGCTGTAGCCATTATGAAAAGGTATATACATATATTGTATACAATCTGATTAAAATCAGCTGTTTGATACTCCGCTAACTTCGTGCTCCGCTAACTGCTCCGCTAACTTCGTTAGCGGAGTATCAAACAGCTGATTTTAATCAGATTGGAATTGTATGAACAGAGATTTAAATAGTAGGGATAAGAAGGTACCTCATAGCCTTACTTAACGACGCCAGCAGCGGAAGCTATCCAAGAGTGCATCGCGTGTCTAAATTACAGTCGAGTACAGTCTAACGACACCATATTGAAACTACGCTTCGTCCGATGAAGCGATATGGGCTATAATTCAGGAGATGAACAGAACAGAAACCAAATAGCTTAAAGTTTACTCTTTATTGAAAATGTAATTTATTTGAATAATCCATCACATTTTCATAATTGTAGAGGTGTTAAGCTTATTATATAAATAAACGTAATGTTAACTGTTAACTAATTTCCTGATCCCGGCATGGTTACTTCCTCGATCGGTACAATCGATCGCCCCGTGGAATATTAATATAATAAAACCCACATACTCTTATTTCAATTATAGACCGATTTCCATTTAGTTTTCAAATAATTGTTGCTTG
The DNA here is from genome assembly GCA_004382745.1 of Argopecten irradians irradians. Taxonomy (NCBI): domain Eukaryota; kingdom Metazoa; phylum Mollusca; class Bivalvia; order Pectinida; family Pectinidae; genus Argopecten; species Argopecten irradians. Next base: position 291,777 of record SAYR01048247.1, read on the forward strand.
GTAAATTTTAAATGATAATATATTAAATTGATCTAATTTGAACATATTGAACCTTTTGAATTTTCGGAGGTAAAACTACACAAATCATCGAAGCTATCCTAAAATTTATAATGGCGACGATACTGTCCCGATATAGAGTCGTGAAAGATAGCAAATTAAACCCACATACTCTGAATTCAATAATTGACTGATTTCCATAAAGTTTTCAAATATTTGTTGCTTAGTAAATTTTACATAATAAAATATTAAATTGATTGAATTTGAACATATTAAAACTGTACACAAATCATCGAAGTTACCCTAAATTTATAATGGCGACGATACAGTTCAGATAGGGTCGTGAAAGATAGCACAATTTAAACCACGTACTCTGATTTCAATAATTGACTGATTTCTATAAAGTTTTCAAATATTAATTGTCTATTGATTGACTTTGTACATATGGAAACTTTTAAAGCTCATGCAAGTACAACTGTACAAGTGTTAACAAATTATCGAAGGTACCCAATATATCATGGCGAAGAGATACAGTGCCGATCGAGCTGTGATAGATAGCATAATTTGATATCTAATTAACGGAAAGTGATTCGCAACCGCTATAATCACAGGTGTCATACTGTCATCAGGTGAACCGTCGGCCAGAACACCTGGCCACCACCCCAGGTCATCGCCTCACTTATAACTCAACGGGGGTCCATTTACCTGTGTTTTAGTCTCGAATGCTATACAGTAAGTTTGTAAATTAGATGATATATTTCTAATCTTAATTTTCCCAAACAGCTTTATTTATAATGCATAGAACCATATTGAAATAAAAGTCAATTCTAAGTGAAATGTAAATATTCCGCTTTACCAGAGATTTGAATATAATTTATTTAGATATCTTGCTTTACCAAGCAATGTTTTACTAAAGCCGAATTGAATTTCCAAGATTTAACTCATTAGATTTATATGTGTTCTATTTTTCATTCTAACGAATCAAGAAAAGCTTTTATAATATGTCATTAATCACCAAAATTTACCAACATTTTGATCATTACTTACAGAATTTTCAATGCATAGGTTTTGATTTCACAATTTTTCACAAAAAACAACACAGTAATATATATACATGCATGAGATGAGCGTCTCTTTTGCAACAGCAAAAAAGCTATGAGATACTTTTCGATGTTTATTGGTTTGTATATAGTCAAATATGCCGTACACAGCTTCATGGGCTAAAACTATATATGATAACTTCAGCTATTAGTGCGCAGACGCACGGCTTGGTCTCGCGGTTGCCGTTTATCGGTTTACGATAACAATAGGTGGGTACGTGATATCGCGAGAACAGCCCTAGTTACTTATCCCAATTATATTTAAATCTCTGATGTGAAGCACAAAAATCTGGTATCATTTACAATATTTCTTTATATCCTTTAAATTAGCCATTCCCAAAGCCAACCCCCCTCTATCTTTTTCCCAATTGCAATTAAAAATTCCCAAATCAAATCTCTGAAAAACATAGAAAACCCCAAAAGCTCTCCCCTCGTTTAATCTAAAACAAACTACTCTGAAACTGTTGTTATGGTCGTCACCTTTTGATAAAATGAAACAGTTTACTGTTTTACAATATCTAATCACCAATAATACCATGTTCAGTAATGTGTAACTTTTTCCCAAAACTGCTCTTTTTGCAATTAAAAATTCCCAATTTGTTACAAAAACCTCTTCCCCAATATACCCTGAAAAATCACTGTGAAACCAAGCAGCCCTGTTTTAACCCCCTTCCTACGCTGAACCAGTCAGTGAGATGATCATTTACTTTAATACAACATTAATTTTGATGTCATCATATAGGGACTTTATACCTTAAACATGTACCTGTTTACACCTAAAAGTTTTAGCTTTATCCAAAGAAGATCACGATCCACCATGTCAAACACTTTTTCTCAAGTCTATAAAACAGGCATATGTGGATTGATCTTAAACGTTTCCGATTATTAATTACCGTATTCGACCCAGTAAGCACCCAGGGCGTTTTAAAATTTGAAAGAAAATAAAATGGATAGAGGGTGATAAGACAAAATTACTGCCAATCTATACAGTTTTGTGTAGTTTTGGTCTTTATTTATGCCTGGGTAATTGAAATCGAGGCCTCATAAAGGGTGAGGGCGCTTATAGGTACATGGGTGCTTATTGGGTAGAATACAGTACAGATATATATTATAAATTATTATAAATATGGTTAATAATAATTGTTTAATTTTTAGATGATAAATGTATATATTCCTTTAGGAAGATGAGCCGAAATATATGTTTTAATTTGGAAAAATAACCTCACAATTTTTATTCATTTATATTTACAAATTCCTTTCCCAACAGCCCTGGTGAGCCCGGAGAATGTCCAGAATGGGCGATTATTGACCTTCAGGGGGGATTGGAGACTCGCAACAATGTCTCTCTCCAGGGTCGCTTTATTGGCGATCTCCATTTTACTCACAAGGTCAGAACTAATTTCAAAAGAAGAAAAAAGTTTATTATAATCAGTAATGGATCTTATCAAAAGAATATATTTTGTACCGTTATTTGAAAACACATATCAGACAGCTACTGTACGTTAATCCAACATATTTTCCCAGTGACTACATTTTGCCTTTTCATGCTTCAGAATTTTGTGATTAAACTTCTGTCTTTGGTTCTAGTTTTAATACACAAGTTTCTGATATCTTATTGCCAGCAAAATAAGTTGTATGTAGTAACATTTCCATTAACTGAAAATTTATGGTCTTTTGCTTCAAATTCTCAAAATAAAACAGGGATCAATCTAGCTCTAATTTATTACCGTTTATGGGTAAATTTCCCCTCAAGAAATGAATTCCCCTCTGGCCTAAAATTTCCCTGAAGATTTAAAAATTCCCCATTTGAAGCTGTTAGAAGGGTAGTTTCCCCCAAAACCTAGATTGATCCCTGTAGAAGAATTTTTTTTTTTTAAATCCCTCCCAGCATTTCAATGACCATCATGTTAGTACGTACACTGCTAAACAATTTCATATCTTGTAAGCTGATTTTCATTATTTTGTTAATTAACAATAACAAAAACCAATGTTTTATGCCATTGACTTACAAAATTTGTATATAAATACTTTGTTATTACAGAACATTCCAGTGCTTGTGATAGGCCATCACATTCTATATGGAAAACTTGTTGAGCTGGAGAAGCCATTCGCTTTAATGACAAAGAAACACATGGACAGTGAGACTGTATCATCAGAGGATACAGACCAACACAGAGACGTTCATTACATTGTGAAGGCCATCATACGAAAGAGGCTTCTGTTCAAAACACGACCTAAACCTATAATTGCAAATGTGCCAAAAAAATTGTGATATTGTTATTCAAATGTATTTATTAAATATATAAATTATTCTTATGTTGCAACGTTTTCTTCGCTGGAAATATTTGCCTTTAATATGCAATTAATATTGATATCAGTGTTTGTCATAATCTGTACAGCTGATAATGTTTGCTGGTTAGAAATTCATGATTTCAACTTTAATCAAAATAGGTCAATATGGCTTCAAGAGTTGTCAGTGCAAATTAAAAAGATTCTGACATAAAAGAACAATTCTGACATTTGTAGCATTGGTTTTATTTCCACTAATTATACAAACACTTTCTGTTTGACCTACTGTAACTGACATCCTGTGACAGAGAAGTACTTGTTTATTTACGTGGTGTTCATCAGATGCCAGCATCCGATTCATTTTTATTGAGGTGGTATTTTCAATGTAAAGTAATGTTCCAGAAATCAAAATATTAAACTGCCTTTTTATGTTTTTTGAAAGTATTTTGTCTAAGCTTGTCAAATATGAAGAAATAATCAATGGACAGTGGTCACAAAATATTACTGTAAACGTGAATATTTTCATGAGAGCTTAATTTTGCGATTTGCAAAAGCAAATATTTTCCATGATTAGTGTTATTTTTTTTCGCGATACATGTGTATATATCATATATATATACTTTATATGTAGACTTTTGGTTATATAGTCTATATAGTCACAAAATTTCATGTGATTTTTGTGGTGAAATCACCTATTAATTTAGCGAAAGATTCCACGTAAACAGTATTTTAAGCTCTCTACATCTTTGCTAGCCTATAGAGTTAGGTATTTACCTTCGTGTAATATAATCAGAAGCCATGGCTAGCCAAGATCTCTGATTTTGTAAGATTAACAACATAATACACTGGTTTGTATTGCACTTATGATTTCACAGTACACGGATAAACTTTCATTCACTCACAAAAGTGCAATCAAATTTTTCATTCATCCATATGAACTGTTGATCAAAGACAAATGAATGACAATCCAGTCAAACCTATAAAGACTGTCCAAGAGACGAAACAAATGTATGAAGTTTATGGTTCCACATAACATTGAACATTACAGGTGACAGTGACAGTACTGGTACGTCCGGGACTCCCTGAATCATTGTGAACACATCAAACTGGTGGTTTGTTCCTAGGGTAATACAATCACAGTTGTGATCAATTCTTGACCAACTCTCTGTACTATCCTCAGAAGACGATACAAATGATCTGTGACTGGTATTGTATTGAGGAGATAACTATAATTGCATGCAGTTTGAAACATTTAGATTTTACTAAAACACGGCATCAGAATTTGTTATTCCAGTACAGTTACAGTCGTGTGTATCTTAGCCACTTAATGGCCAATCACTAAGACGGTATGTCCACTAAGACCGGTATGTCTTCTGTCTTGAATTCTCCTTTACTGATCAGAACTCTTTGGGAGATCTGTAACACAAAGATTCCAATCTTTAAGGGTCACACATCAAATTTGTCCATACAAAGACCATGTCCGTTCTCCTCATAGTCGTCTCGTGACACACACAGTTTACTGAAGCCTGGGTCACCAGCTAGCATGGCTCCACCATACCACGGATACGACGCAGGGCTGGAACAGACAAAGTAATCAATGGATTATCCTGCCACTAACATTTTTACTGTAGGGAAATATAAATCACATGTGTATTTGCTGTATCTGTCAATGCATGATGGAAATAATTGGGTTGTTTCAACCGGCCATTTTAGCACACACATTAACTTTGACACATCTGTTTACGAGTGAAAAAAATGATAAAATGCAAACATCTGAAACATTGCTGGTACCTTAGACTAAAATTATAATTGATAAAATAAACCGAATCTATGGTTGTAGGGTTAAATAATTCAGTACGGTTACTACAATACTGACCAAATTAACAATGTGATAGATATACTACTGCCTTCAGTAAGGTTACTACAATACTGACCAAATTAACAAGGTGATAGATATACTACTGCCTTCAGTAAGGTTACTACAATACTGACCAATTAACAATGTGACTAGATGATACTACTGCCGTCAGTAAGGTTACAATACTGACCAAATTACAATGTGATAGATAAACTACTGCCTTCAGTAAGGTTACTACAATACTGACCAAATTAACAATGTGATAGATATACTACTGGCCGTCAGTAAGGTTTAAATACTGACCAAATTAACAATGTGATGATAAACTACTGCCTTCAGTAAGGTTCTACAATACTGACCAAATTAACAATGTGATAGATATACTATGCCTTCAGTAGTTACAAGATACGACCAATTAACAATTGATGATATACTACTGCCTTCAGTAAGGTTACTACATACTGACCAAATTACAATGTGATAAGGATATACTACTGCCTTCAGCTAGTTACTACAAATACTGACCAAATTAACAATGTGATAGATATACTACTGCCTTCAGTCAGGTTACTACAATATATTGATAATGACCAAATTAACAATGTGATAGATATACTACTGCCTTCAGTAAGGTCACTACAATACTGACCAAATTAACAATGTGATAGATATACTACTGCCTTCAGTAAGGTTACAATACTGACCAAATTAACAATGTGATAGATATACTACTGCTTCAGTAAGGTTACAATACTGACAAATTAAACAATGTGATAGATATACTACTGCTTAAAGTAAGGTTACTATACATACCGACCAATTAACAATGTGATAGATATACTACTGCCTTCAGTAAGGTACTACAATACTGACCAAATTAACAATGTGATAGATATACTACTGCTTCAGTAAGGTTACTACAATATTGACCAAATTAACAATGTGATAGATATACTACTGCCTTCAGTAAGGTTACACAATACTGACCAATTAACAATGTGATAGATATACTACTCGCGTCAGTAAGGTTTCTACAATACTGACCAATTAACAATGTGATAGATTATATCTGCCTTCAGTAGGTTACTACAATACTGACCAAATTAACAATGTGAAAGATAATACTACTGCCTTCATAAGTTTACTACAATACCGACAAATTAACAATGTGATAGATATACTAACTGCCGTCAGTAAGGTTACTACAATACTGACAAGATTAACAATGTGATAGATATACTACTGCTTCAGTAAGGTTACTACAATACTGACCAAATTAACAATGTGATAGATATATCTAAACTGCCTTCAGTAAGGTTACTACAATACGACCAAATTAACAATGTGATAGATTATACTACTGCCGTCAGTAAGGTTTTCTACAATACTGGACCAATAACAATGTGATAGATATACTACTGCCTTCAGTAAGGTTACTACAATACTGACCAAATTAACAATGTGATAGATATACTACTGCCTTCAGTAAGGTTATACAATACTGACCAAATTAACAATGTGATAGATATACTACTGCCTTCAGTAAGGTTACTACAATACTGACCAAATTAACAATGTGATAGATATACTACTGCCTTCAGTAAGGTTACTACAATACTGACCAAATTAACAATGTGATAGATATACTACTGCCTTCAGTAAGGTTACTACAATACTGACCAAATTAACAATGTGATAGATATACTACTGCCTTCAGTAAGGTTACAATACTGACCAAATTAACAATGTGATAGATATACTACTGCCTGCAGTAAGGTTACTACAATACTGACCAAATTAACAATGTGATAGATATACTACTGCCGTCAGTAAGGTTACAATACTGACCAAATTAACAATGTGATAGATATACTACTGCGTCAGTAAGGTTACTAACATACTGACCAAATTAACAATGTGATAGATATACTACTGCCGTCAGTAAGGTTACAATACCGACCAAATTAACAAGGTGATAGATATACTACTGCCGTCAGTAAGGTTACTACAATACTGACCAAATTAACAATGTGATAGATATACTACTGCCTTCAGTAAGGTTACTACAATACTGACCAAATTAACAATGTGATAGATATACTACTGCCGTCAGTAAGGTTTCTACAATACTGACCAAATTAACAATGTGATAGATATACTACTGCCTTCAGTAAGGTTACTACAATACTGACCAAATTAACAATGTGATAGATATACTACTGCCTTCAGTAAGGTTACTACAATACTGACCAAATTAACAATGTGATAGATATACTACTGCCGTCAGTAAGGTTTCTACAATACTGACCAAATTAACAATGTGATAGATATACTACTGCCTTCAGTAAGGTTACTACAATACTGACCAAACTAGAACACTGACACGTCAGAAAGGGCCCCGCTATGTGTCTGACGTGCTTAAGTGGAAAAGTAGTATTTTGACAACAAATTCTTCCGTGTTAGCTATATGTTGCTAATAAATAATTAATGTCAACATTAATTGGGAAACCGATGATGGTACATTATTATAATTCTTTGGAAAAAGTCTTCCAAGTATTTAACTTGAATCCTGATTCCAAGCTAACATTACATTAAGAGCATACAATTAACTCAAATACCCCTTTTAAACAAGGTAAACCTCATAGTTTGCTGAAGAAACACATAACAAATGTGAAAGAAGGGAATAAAGGTCTTGCTCAAATATTTTAATCATGTAAAAGTGCATTAAGCAGTCAAAAATTGGTGAGTTGACTTCTTTGTTTAATTCTGAACAACTCTGCTTTCATTATAAATGTTGTAGCAAAATGTTCATGAGAAAATAATTTTTTTAAATTTGACCTTGACCTTTGACTTAGTAACCTGGCCCATGACCTTACCTTTGGACAGTCAACTCCTTGTTTAATTCTGAACAACTTTGCATCATAATGTTATAACAAAATGTTTTATCAGTTAAGAGCAACAACATTGTGATTTTTTTAAATGTTAAAATCCAGATGGCCGATTTTTTAATTTAATTTAAGCCTGACAAATTTACCAAGCAGATCTAGGATGGATGGGGAATCATCATGTAAAATATGGGGAAAATACTCCACTCCCTTCCATCATTAATGTGCAAAAGAAAAAAAACGGACAGACGGACGGACGGACAGACAGACGGACGGACAGACAGACGGACGGACAACCTGATTACTATAGGGCACCCGCATCTCGATGCGGGGCCCTAATTAACAATGTGATAGATATACTACTGCCTTCAGTAAGGTTACTACAATACCGACCAAATTAACAATGTGATAGATATACTACTTGCCGGTCAGTAAGGTTACTACAATACTGACCAAATTAACAATGTGATTAGATTATACTACTGGCCGTTCAGTAAGGTTACACAATACTGACCAAATTAACAATGTGATAGATATAACTACTTGCCGTCAGTAAAGGTTATCTACAATACTGACCAAAATTAACAATGTGATAGATATATACTGGCCGTCAGTAAGGTTTACAAATACTGACCAAATTAACAATGTGATAGATATACTACTGCCTTCAGTAAGGTTACAAATACCGACCAAATTAACAAGTGGATAGATATACTACTGCCGTCAGTAAGGTTACTACAATACTGACCAAATTAACAATGTGATAGATATTACTACTGGCCTTCAGTAAGGGTACTACAAATACTGACCAAATTAACAATGTGAAAGATATACTACTGCGTCAGTAAGTTTTCTACAATACTGACCAAATTAACAATGTGATAGATATACTACTGCCTTCAGTAAGGTTACTACAATACTGACCAAATTAACAATGTGATAGATATACTACTGCCGTCAGTAAGGTTACTACAATACTGACCAAATTAACAAATGTGATAGATATACTACTGCCGGTCAGTAAGGTTTCTACAAATACTGACCAAATTAAACATGTGATAGAATATATGCTACTCACTGCTCAGTAAGGTTACAATACTGACCAAATTAACAATGTGATAGATATACTACTGCCGTCAGTAAGGTTACTACAATACTGACCAAATTAACAATGTGATAGATATACTACTGCCGTCAGTAAGGTTACAATACTGACCAAATTAACAATGTGATAGATATACTACTGCCGTCAGTAAGGTTACAATACTGACCAAATTAACAATGTGATAGATATACTACTGCCGTCAGTAAGGTTACTACAATACTGACCAAATTAACAATGTGATAGATATTCTACTGTCTTCAGTAAGGTTACAATACTGACCAAATTAACAATGTGATAGATATACTACTGCCTTCAGTATGGTTACTACAATACTGACCAAATTAACAATGTGATAGATATACTACTGCCTTCAGTAAGGTTACAATACTGACCAAATTAACAATGTGATAGATATACTACTGCCGTCAGTAAGGTTACTACAATACTGACCAAATTAACAATGTGATAGATATACTACTGCCGTCAGTAAGGTTACAATACCGACCAAATTAACAAGGTGATAGATATACTACTGCCGTCAGTAAGGTTACTACAATACTGACCAAATTAACAATGTGATAGATATTCTACTGTCTTCAGTAAGGTTACAATACTGACCAAATTAACAATGTGATAGATATACTACTGCCGTCAGTAAGGTTACTACAATACTGACCAAATTAACAATGTGATAGATATTCTACTACCTTCAGTAAGGTTACAATATTGACCAAATTAACAATGTGATAGATATTCTACTGCCTTCTAAATATAGATTTCTGACATAAAGGTAAAAACTACCTTGCAAAGGGGGAACTCTGATCAACATTGATTATCACAATATTTGTTTATAATGTACACATACATGCTTGAAGCCCTTAATATAATGAACACTTGTAAATCTTTTATTGGTATATGAGCTAATTAACATAAATAGATTTAGCTGATAATCATTACATATACAATGGGCCCTCAATAATTTGAACACTTTTGGCCCTAGCCCAAATTGTTTGGGTTACAAAGTTTTCTGGACTATAGGATTTTGTTTACTATTCAATAATCAAACTTGTTCCTTGTCTCAAATAATTCCCTTCCTTTTCATGGTGACGACAAATTTGTGGCTCTCTTGACAAGTTTTACTTACTTTTTTGGATTTGTAATTGTCATGTCAAATTCGTCTGGTGCCATACTTCTGATATCAGATAACCTATAACAAGAATTAACTCAAAATAATCATCATAACAAATCTTAAACGTTTGTTAAGTCTCAGTTTATTTATGTCTTTTTAACCTCTATTTATAGTTACATGTTACATTGCTCTGTTTAAATAATCATGCATATTCAACGAAAAGGAGATTATTCCAGAACCTACGTATAGGTGGATCCCCTTCCTGCGAATACTTACATTCGTTCGTGAAAGCCTGGGAGTAGACAATTTCCTCCTGTCAATACGATATTGTTATACATATGTGGCTGGATATCTGTTAAAAAAATCATCAAACAAAATTATCTTGCTTATTCAAATTGGACATGAAGACGTTTCTGATCTCAAAAGCCAAGTTTTATCTTACACATTATCAACCAATATCCATTACCTTTCAGTACAATATGCCTATAGTATATTCCACAGGGTTGAAAGAAACATTTTCATATACCAGTAACAGATATGAAATATATACCAGTACAATAAAGGTTTTATAGCGCCGCTACAATAAGCATATGGTGACGGCCAGTCCAGTAGGTGGTTCCGTTGATTGGTAGCTAGTCAGTTTGCATGGTAGCTAGTCAGTTTGCTAACGACATTCAATAAGCTATGTAATCACAGCATTTTAAAGTTGTATGGTTTGTAACTTTCGCTCTTTTGGTCATAGTGAAAACTGTTTAAGTGTTATACATATTTTCTCCGTCTGCCTGAGGTTTAAACTTTCTAATTTTACCACTTTTTATAAAGTTGCAGCACTGGGAGTTTCTTTAATTATAAAAGTAAAAAACTTTTTAACGTGTACACGTGAAAAATAGGCTCGAAAGATGCCGAATCATTCCGAACTCTTCCGAACATCGTCGCGACAATCTCGAAGTTAAACGAGAGTTGTGAAACCAAGAGAAAATATCAACAATTTGTCATAAACAAAACATGTGGTCGACCTCATCAGACTCTATCTACAAAGAAAATAATGCTCGCATATTACAATATTTGATACACACAACATTTTACGGTAATGTGTAAATTGGATGTTTCAAATCCTCAATCTGTGGACATATACCAGCATGATTTACTCATATAGGCCAGAAAGAAAACGTGAACAAACACATGTGTGCTTACGCTAGTTACCTGGATCACCACGTGCAGGTCGTGTCGAACGCCAGTCACGTGATACGATTAGGAATCCGACAAAACCCGAAGTTACTGAACATGGCGGTGATTGAAGGCGCTTTATTCAAAACCAGGAATATATGATTCCTAGATTTCGGCTCTCTTATAGGCCGACATATGCTTTTGGGGAGCTAAATCATCAAGTTACATGTCAATGTTTAAATATCAAATGTTTAAGTTACATATCGTTACAGTGAAATTAGCAGCAATACAACTTTAATTACCTCATGTATACAGTAGACTCTGAATCAGCGCTGCTCAGTGAATTAAGTACGTATGGAAAGAGCTACTGTTGTAGAGAAAAAGTCAGTCAGATGTTGTTCGGAAAAGATTCGCCTGCTTCTGACTAATTACATTTTGTATAACTTTACTGCAAGGTATGGGAAACCGGGTACAATGTACGATAGACCATCGTTTCTTGTCAAAATATATTCCGATAAAACACTTTGCACATACCTGGATGTTAGCAGGGGATGCTATTCCAGCTGTAGGCGTAGATTTTTAACTTTGTCGCCAGTATTTATTAAGATAGATGCATTTGAATCTAGTGTTAACAATTTCTCGGCTAAAATCAACCAACATTTTGTAAACTACCGCCGCACATGCGCACACCTCCGAGAATATTATCTAAGAGGATCGCGCAAACAAATTAAAATATAAGTATTAAGGCAATGCAGTCGAACTCAACGTCTACAACTAGAATAACATCCCCTTCTAACATCCAGGTATGTATCAAAACCATGTTTGTTCGGAATATATTCTGATAAGACATAATATATTGTCAGCCGTACAGTACCTGATTTATTTTCCACACCAAACGGACCTTGCAGCGAAAAAGTCAGTCAGAACGTACACCAGTAGTTAGATTCGGCTGTGACATTACATGTAACATTACAATGTATATAATAGATCTAAACCCAACACATTAACAAACACGATGAAAAATTACGTTGTTAGATACATATAACGCTACTGTGCAGTATGAACTCCCCGAAGTAGAGAACAAGAGATCCCAGAGGGATCTTGGCGCCCACCAAAGAATGATCTATGTCTGACAATGGAAAGTGGGATCTTTTCTCTGCTTTTCAAACTTTTGCAAACATACTATATATAAAATTTGAGACAAATCGCTTCAGTACTCTCTGAGCAATAGCAGAAACAAACTTCAATCCAAAATCCAAGATGGCTCCTTGGCGGCCATCTTGTTGATCGATCGGTCCCAAACCGAAATATGCACAACTGGGGCCCTAGGGGAACCTATATATGAAATTTGAGACAGATTCATTCAATACTTTCTGAGAAATAGCGATAACAAACTTTAACTATCAAAATCCAAGATGGCTGCCTGGCAGCCATCTTGTTGACCGGTCGGTCCCAAAACGCAATATGCACAACTAGAGCCCTAGGGGAACCTACATATGAAATTTGAGAAAGATCCCTTCAGTACTTTCTGAGAAATAGCGATAACAAACTTTAACTATCAAAATCCAAGACGGCTGCCTGGCGGCCATCTTGTTGACCGATCGGTCCCAAAACGCAATATGCACAACTAGGGCCCTAGGGGAACCTACATATGAAATTTGAGAAAGATCCCTTCAGTACTTTCTGAGAAATAGCGGTAACAAACTTTAACTATCAAAATCCAAGATGGCCGCCTGTCGGCCATCTTGTTGACCGATCGGTCCCAAAATGCAATATGCACAACTAGGGTCCTAGGGGAACCTACATATGAAATTTGAGAAAGATCCCTTCAGTACTTTCTGAGAAATAGCGGTAACAAACTTTAACTATCAAAATCCAAGATGGCTGCCTGGCGGCCATCTTGTTGACCGATCAGTCCCAAAATGCAATATGCACAACTAGGGTCCTAGGGGAACCTACATATGAAATTTGAGAAAGATCCCTTCAGTACTTTCTGAGAAATAGCGGTAACAAACTTTAACTATCAAAATCCAAGATGGCTACCTGGCGGCCATCTTGTTGACCGATCAGTCCCAAAATGCAATATGCACAACTAGGGTCCTAGGGGAACCTACATATGAAATTTGAGAAAGATCCCTTCAGTACTTTCTGAGAATTAGCGGTAACAAACTTTAACTATCAAAATCCAAGATGGCTGCCTGGCGGCCATCTTGTTGACCGATCAGTCCCAAAATGCAATATGCACAACTAGGGTCCTAGGGGAACCTACATATGAAATTTGAGAAAGATCCCTTCAGTACTTTCTGAGAAATAGCGGTAACAAACTTTAACTATCAAAATCCAAGATGGCTGCCTGGCGGCCATCTTGTTGACCGATCAGTCCCAAAATGCAATATGCACAACTAGGGTCCTAGGGGAACCTACATATGAAATTTGAGAAAGATCCCTTCAGTACTTTCTGAGAAATAGCGGTAACAAACTTTAACTATCAAAATCCAAGATGGCTGCCTGGCGGCCATCTTGTTGACCGATCAGTCCCAAAATGCAATATGCACAACTAGGGTCCTAGGGGAACCTACATATGAAATTTGAGAAAGATCCCTTCAGTACTTTCTGAGAATTAGCCGTAACAAACTTTAACTATCAAAATCCAAGATGGCCGCCAGTCGGCCATCTTGTTGACCGATTGGTCGCAAAATGCAATATGCACAACTAGGGCCCTAGGGGAACCTACATGTGAAATTTGAGAAAGATTCCTTCAGTACTTTCTGAGAAATAGCGGTAACAAGAATTGTTAACGGACGGACGGACGGACGGACGGACGGACGGACGACGGACCACGGACGAAAGGCGATTTGAAGGTGGGCTAAAAATGGCTAAAAATTTATGAACAAAACATCCTCAAAACATTCTCTTAATAAGTGAAGCAAAACAACAACAAATTTTGAATACAATGATTGAATGTGTACATTGTAAACAATAAATAGTACACAACATGATCAAACATATTGTACAACAGAGTCAGGTTTGAACATCAAAGATCGCTGGCTCCCGATGCTTCAGCCAATCAGTGCCTTCGTTACATGCCACCTAAAATCTAATCTACTGCATCAGTTACCAGCCTACTAGATCAGCTACCAGCCAACGTGTCTATCGAGTGAATGAACGTAAACAGGAACACTTGTTGTAACGGCGCTGTAAAGCTAAGACACATCAGTAAGTTTGATTTACTCTTGAATTCATTTGTGTTATCCTTTGATGATGAATGTACTTAAAAATTATTTTGTCCATATCGAATCTGAATTATTTAATTTTCTCTATTTAGTAAAACTTAATGTCACATAACATTTTCTATGATGCATGAAAGTCTGCCAATTAACCCCTAATTACCTTCTGGCATGGAGTTGATTGTATGTACAAGTCCTTCAGCAATCCCCATCTCTTGTATACCAACATCTGATGGATGGAAGAGTAGCTCAGGGACGGCAAATCTCTCATTACTCATCCTAATTATCTGCAGAGAAACAAATCTCTCATACTCATCTGAATTATCTACAGAGTAACAAGTAAATCTCTCATTACTTATCTCAAATTATCTATAGAGAAACAAGTAAATCTCTCATTACTTATCTCAAATTATCTACTGAGAAAAAAGTAAATCTCTCTTCAAATTATCTATAGAGAAACAAGTAAATCTCTCATTACTAATCCAAATTATCTATGGAGAAACAAGTAAATCTCTCATTACTAATTCAAATTATCTATAGAGAAACAAGTAAATCTCTCATTACTTATCTCTAATTATCTATAGAGAAACAAGTAAATCTCTCATTACTCATCCAAATTATCTATAGAGAAGCAAGTAAATCTCTCATTACTAATTTAAATTATCTATAGAAAACAGGTAAATCTCTCATTACTTATCTCAAATTATCTATAGAGAAACAAATAAATCTATCATTACTCATCCAAATTATCTATAGAGAAACAAGTAAATCTCTCATTACTAATCCAAATTATCTATAGAGAAACAAATAAATCTCTCACTACTCATCAGAATTACCCACGAAGAAACAAATTAATTTCTCATTACTCAACCAAATTATCTACAGAGAAACAAATAAATCTCTAATTACTAATTCAAATTATCTACAGAGAAACAAACAATCTTCTCGTTACTAATCCACATTATCTATGGAAAAAATCTACAAGTCTAACGTAGCCCCTCTTCATATATGTGTATGATCTGGTAGTACATACCTGTTCTCCGTCCTTTGCCTTGCCTGTTGTCTCCTCCTGCGGTCTAACGTAGCCCCTCTTTATGTGAGTATAATCTGGTAGTACATAATCCCTGGCTATCGTATTGGCGGCACCTTTTAATCTTTTCAACAAATGTAAGAATCAAACCTCATTTTGTTATTTCCAATATATCCTTCTTTAAACATGTACATGATGACAACGGAATTGAAATAAAAAAAACAACTAATGTTTAGGTGTTAAGATATAGCTGCAAATCAACAATATTATTATTATCATTGTGAAGATTTATGGGTTCAATCTTGGTAAGTAGTGTATATATATAAATTGTGAAGTGTGATTATTTCTTTTCAAAAAGAGCTGTTGGAGAACGGCAAAGCTCGCCTTTTCAGAAGAAGTTGATGTTCAAGTACATGTGTATTTACTATTTAAACATGGAAATATGACAAATTAACTGACTCAAAAACCCCCCTAAAGGGCCCCAAATTGGTTGTATTATCACGTTCAGCATCCATACACATTAGGAAATTAAAAATTTAAACATTTATGATGACTTAAGCTTAAAGATGCTCCACCGCTGACAAATGGTATTTTTTCACTATTAAAAACAGGAGCAGACGATTTAGTATTTTTCTTCAGTTACAAAAGTTACTTACTTTACACCATTACCACCATTCAAAAGTTTGAGCTTCTAATTTTACTTCAAGTTCAAAATATGAAAAATAATTAATTGCATCCCGAAAAAATTCCGTGCCACTATATCCTATATGGAATGAAGTACTGATTGCGCATGCACCAAAGGCAAAATGAATTATTTTATATCATTTTTTTGTGTTAATTAGACATATATATACACGATTAAACACCAATTACT
Source organism: Argopecten irradians irradians (assembly GCA_004382745.1). Taxonomy (NCBI): domain Eukaryota; kingdom Metazoa; phylum Mollusca; class Bivalvia; order Pectinida; family Pectinidae; genus Argopecten; species Argopecten irradians. Next base: position 308,438 of record SAYR01048247.1, read on the forward strand.
GTTCAAATAATGAGCATCATTTATGCTCTGTCGGCGGTGGAGCATCTTTAAACAATAGACAAAATAGAAACTTGCTCAAAAACTTTAACATGGAAATATGACAAATTAACAGACTCAAAAAAAACCTAAAGGGCCCAAAATTGGTTGTATTGTCACGTTCAGCATCCATACACATTAGGAAAATAATACCATAAACATTTATGATGACTTAAGCTTAAACAATTGACGGAACAGAAACTTGCTCAAAAACTTCAACGTGAAATGGGACGCCGACGCCGGGGTGACAACATTAGCTCCCCCTATTCTTCGAATAGGCGAGCTAATAAATTCATTTGAATATATTTGTTGATTGTTTCCCCTTACCTTGCTATGTCCATGTCCTTGTTGATTATCTCCCTTTACCTAGCTATTTCCATATCTTTGTTGATTATGTTCCCCTTAACTAGCTATTTCCATATCTTTGTTAATTATTTCCCCCTTACCTAGCTATCTCCATATCTTTGTTGATTATGTTTCGTTACCTAGCTTTCTCAATGTTATTTGTTGACTATCTCCCCCTCACATAGCTATCTCCATGTCCTTGTTGATAATCTCCCCTTACCTAGTTATTTCAATATCTTTGTTGATTATCTCCCCTTACCTAGCTTTCTCCATGTTATTTGTTGATTATTTCCCCCTTACCTAGCTATTTCCATATCTTTGTTAATTATCTCCCCTTACCTAGCTTTCTCCATGTTATTTGTTGATTATCTCTCCTTTCCTAGCTATCTCCATATCATTGTTGATTATCTCCCCTTTACCTGGATATGTCAATGTCTTTGTGATTAACTCCCCTTACCTGGCTATCTCCATGTATTGTTGATTATCTCCCCTTACCTAGCTATCTCCATATCTTTGGTGATTATCTCCCCTTTACCTAGATATGTCCATGTCTTAGTTGATTACCTCCCCTTACCTAGCTTTCTCCATATCTTTGTTGATTATCTCCCCTTACCTAGCTATATCAATGCCCTTGTTGATTATCTCCCCTTGCCTAGCTATTTCCATGTCTTTGTTGATTATCTCCCCATACCTAGCTATCTCCTTGTCTTTGTTATCTCCCCTTCACTTAGCTATCTCCATGTCTTTGCTGATTATCTCCCCTTACCTAGCCATATTCCATATCTTTGTTGATTATCTCCCCTTACCTAGCTATCTCCATGTCTTTGCTGATTATCTCCCCTTACCTAGCCATATCCATATATTTGTTGATTATCTCCCCTTACCTAGCTATCTCCATGTCTTTGTTAAACTGCTGTGAAACATAGCACACATCTTCCTTGACCTGGTTAATTACATAAGTCTCGTCCATCACCATCAATTGTCTGTCAAAACAAGGTCATTACAATTATTCAACTATTCATAACAATCACCTATCAAATCATTCTGATACATAATTATAAGTTTGATACCTTCACTGCAGATCAATCCTTAAAAATATAAAATTTTACATGTGAGTTTTGATATTTCTACATAAAACAAATACTTTCAAGGTGTAGTCAACAAGAGTATTGAGTAAATGCATGTCTTTCATTTTGCTGTCTGGAACATTCCTTATACATACATATCATTAAAGTAATAAAAATAACTTATTTACTGATATTGTGTAATTTTTGATGGATTTATAAAAAAAATTTCTCGATAACAATCCCAAAAAAAGTCTAATTTAGATGCCATATCGAGTTTGACATTTGTTGTCATTGTAAACAGCTACGCTTCAGCCGGCCAGTTACATGAATTAAACATTTTATGATTGAACATGCTGGTGGTACTTAATTATGTTCTTTTTCTTATTATATTTCCAGTTTATGTTATTTCTTTTAGACGCTTTTACCAAAATTATTCTTATGTATAACTTTGCTAAACTGGCCAGTAAGACCTTCAATTTTTCACATTATGACGTAATAATGCATCCCAAAGGACCATGCATCTGGTAGATCATTATTTTCATTATTGACCCTGTCTTAAGTGACCATCTGTCTGCTAAAGTTTCTACACACCTGCTGTCAATGCTTGCCAATACCTTATTTTTTATAGGATGGTAATCAATTCAGCAAGTTATTAGTGATCTTATCTTACCTGTAGGAAATAATTTCTTTCAGGTGATTTGTTAGAACTTTTCCTCCTACATTTATCCTGCAAAAATAAATATTAAAAAACACATATCCAAAAGTAAATTGTGTTTATAAAGATTTAAAGACCACTGTAGTGTACCCGATCTGGAGTGGACACTTCAAGATGGCAGCTGGTTCAGAACGAAAAAGGTAGGCGTTGATTACAAAGTAAGGTTACTGCAGAAATAAGGAGCCGATTTTTCTATAGCATGGCCAGATTTTGTCAAGGAATACGCACTTCCATTCCTCTGGATCCATCATTACGTTTTATGGTTATATCACTGCTCAGAAGTAGGCATTAGTGGCGATTTAAAAATCGAAGCGTAACAATTATTGTAAACGTGGGATTCGGACGTTTTGATGTTTATATACCAATTGTTTCATCACGTATATCACAAAATGGCATTTCTACTTAATTCTGCCAAAGCACAACTCATTTGGTCAACTTATTAACTAGTTATCAATGTTTAAACAATTTTGCATTGACATAGAGTGGACCCTGAAAATTTACGATCTTTTAATCACGGAGTGGACTCTAAATTTTAGGTACGGAGTATACTGTTTGGATATGGAGTGGACACATTTGGATATGGAGTGGACAATTGTAAATGATAATAATTACATCCATTCATGTGTACGGTATGATATTCATATGAGTTTTATTAAATTACTTTCTTTTAACAATTATTGTATTAATTAATAATTGATGTTTGTAGGGACCATGAGTTCGATGCAGTAGAAAGGGCAAGATGTGCGAGGTAACAAAGAAAAGGAAATGTGAGCAAGCCAGATAAACCTTCCCGAAAGCCGCTTTTTAGTTAGGGAATTTCACCGAGCCCACGACACCAAAATCCTTTCACATGTTAGAAGTGGACTCAATCTTAAAGACTGTGACTGAGTGTATTTAGGTCCAAATTGCAAAGACAGCGATACTTTTTTGTGAAAAACAATAATCAGTGTTGATCTTTCATGCTATGAAAGAATAAAACAATTTCACTTGTAAAACAATTTGGTTTCTTTATCAAGTAAATCAACATACATGTGCATGTATGATTATGAATTTTTGCACAACAGCACCTAATCGAAAAAAAAACTTATAAAACTTAAAACCAATGCTAAAATTTATCATTATGATTCACTATTAGTTGTGATGACATTATGAACAATGATTATTAAACACCAAAAGTCGGTGAGAGCTCCAATGTAAAAACACTAAATTTATTTCTGACTCCTGGTTACGTAAATTCTGAAAATCAAATAAAACAAAAATTATATCTTTTGAGCACAGACAGTCATCAAAGTGAACTGGTGAAAAAAAGAAAAGTAAAGGACTAGCTATATTTCAATAATAAAAACATCTGTTCTGCAAATGTTCCAACCAAATACGTGTATGTAGATATTAAACATGGGTTAGGATGTTCTTACGCAATGTGTCTTCAAAGTCCAGGGGCCCCTGTACTGCTTGTCGCAGTGTCGACATGGATATTTCACAAAGTGATGGACACGCCTCTGCTATCGGCCCTAGTAAAATGTTTGTCACACTTTAATGCTTCCTGTCAGTAGCTTTCCATGTGCCTCTTGAGATTACAATTGCCAAGTTCACTCCGTAACCAAATGTGTCCACTCCGTATCCAAAAATTAAACTCCGTACCCAAAATTTCGAGTCCACTCCGTGATTAAAAGATTGTAAAGGTGGGGTTGCAAAATCCGCCCACGCGCCGATTTTTTTCAAATTTTGCAGTGTTAAATGTCTAGGTACATAACTACTTTTTATGTACTTTTTATTTATTTTGTATGTTTTAAAAAGGCATAAAGGGCCTAAAATGATGCTTTCTAAAATTACTTTTGGTATATGGCAAGGGGACCCCTTGTGTCCATATTTTGAACATAATTTTCATTCTTTAATTACTTGTGTTAATAAAAGATACTTCATTCTTTAGATCCATTTATAATGATATTTACGAATTATTTTAACGACAAATTGATTTTCAAGCAAAAAAACATCAAATTTGTCAGGATATTGGCTTTGCTTGAAATATTTGGCATGTTATCGATTTTGTCCACACTTTTAAACCATTTTAAAAACATGCTATAGGTATAATCTTATAACAAATACTTTATAAAAAAAATTGAAATCCGGGAAAATAGCATTTCATAGGCAGAAATATAGCGAGGGGAATTTTCAAAAAAATCAATATTTGCCCTAGTTGACCATACATTTAAAATTGATCATAGACACCATAATAAAACAACAGTTAGTGATAGAATTTTTTGTTAACTAACATACATTCCTTGTATGTACTCTAAAATTATTGCATTTCTATTCATGAATCTTCCCTAACAGTACAAAAAAAGCCTAACAACTAGATATGCTCTTGGGTGAAACAAATAGTTTCTCTTTTCATATAAGAAATCAAATAATTATTGGAAAGAAATATAATTTCGTCAGCAACTTAAACGCAAAAGATACAAGTTAAGATTATCCATCTCTCTTATTTATATAGAAACTATTTTAAATTGAATTAAACATGATTAAAGAGGGAAACAGAGTTACATTTGATTTTCAAATAAAATATGTATAATTTAAAAATAATACCAGCACCATAAAGGCTACAATCTTAATTTTGACAACTTTTTTTGCAAAACAATGTATTTAAAACTGTTACTATCTCATTTGGCATAACCCATAACCCATAGTACCAATTTTCACTAATATCTAATAATATCTAAATTTCAACCAATCAGAGGCCTCCATTTAGTTTCCATGGTAACCAATCTTTTAAAAAGGGATTCCATGTTATTCAGCATATTTTATAACCCATATATACCAATTTTCACTTAAATCTGACAATATCTAAATTTAAACCAATCAGAGCCCTCCATTTTTTTCCATGGAAACCAATATTTTTGAAAGTGTTACCATGTTATTCAACATACCTCGTAACCTCTATATACCAATTTTCACTTAATTCTAACATCATTTAATTTCAGCCAATCAGAAGCCTCCGTTTTGTTACCATGGCAACCAATATTTTAAAAGGTGTTACTATGATTTTTAGCATCAAAAATGATTACTGTACACTGATTCTCACTTATATCGGACTCTGGAATCATAAAATGGATAACTAGGTATACTAACAAAGAAGTGGTTCGTTGCTACATGCACTCTTAATTTTTAAGTCACTCAAAAACAGTTTTCCCGGATTTTAATTTTGAACCGAATTTACACATAGACAGAAAATGTCATGGGAGTATTTTTAATTGGGAGTAAAATTGTGGACAAAACCAGTAACAGGGTGAAATGAGATGACAAAGAGCAATGTTTTGTTTTCATTTTTTCCAAAAAGTGTTACTTTTCCGTAAAAAATATTATTTCAAACAAAATTTTCCGTTAAAAATCTTAAAGAAATGACTTAAATATAAAGTATACGATCTACTCAAGTGATTAATGAACAAGAGGCCCAGAGGGCCTGTATCGCTCACATGGTTTGTAATACCAAGTAATGTTCTGAATACAGGTTCATTGTTTCTTTTCTGAAGGAATTTGAATATTTACCTCTACATCCCCTATTGGGCCCCGCCCCTCCTGCCCCCGGGGGGGTCAGAGCCAAAATTTCTATAAGTTCTGTTCCCCGTCCCCAAAGGATGTTTGTGGCCAAATTTGGTTACAATCCATGCAGAACTCTAGGACAAGTAGCGATTTATAGGATTTACCGATAATTCCCCTATTGGGACCCGCCCCTCCTGCCTCCGAGGGGTCAGAGCCAAAATTTATACAAGTTCTATTCCCCTTCCCTCAAGGATGTTTGTGGCCAAATTTGGTTGCAATCCATGCAGAACTCCACGACAAGTAGCGATTTATAGGATTTACCTCTATTTCCCCTATTGGGTCCCACCCCTCCTGCCCCCCGGGGGTCAGAGCCAAAATTTATACAAACTCTGTTCTTATTCCCCCAAGAATGTTTCTGGCCAAATTTGGTTAGATTCCATGCAAAACTCTAGGACAAGTAGCGATTTATAGGATTTACCTCTATTTCCCCTATTGAGCCCCGCCCCTCCTGTCCCCGAGGGGGCAGAGCCAAAATGTATACAAACTCTGTTCTTATTCCTCCAAGGATGTTTCTGGCCAAATTTGGTTACATTCCATGCAGAACTTTATGACTAGTAGCGATTTAAAGGATTTACCTCTATTTCCCCTATTGGGCCCTGCCCCTCCTGCCCCTGGGGGGTCAGAGCCAAAATGTATACAAGTTCTGTTCCCCTTCCCCCAAGGATGTTTGTGGCCAAATTCAGTTTGATTCCATGCAGAACTCTAGGACAAGTAGCGATTTATAGGATTTACCTCTATTTCCCCTATTGGGCCCCGCACCTTCTGCCCCCGGGGGATCAGAGCCAAAATGTATACAAACTCTGTTCTTATTCCTCCAAGGATGTTTCTGGCCGAATTTGGTTACATTCCATGCAGAACTTTATGACAAGTAGCGATTTAAAGGAATTACCTCTATTTCCCATATTGGGCCCCGCCCCTCCTGCCCCCAGGGGGGTCAGAGCCAAAATTTATAAAAGTTCTGTTCCCCTTCCCCCAAGGATGATTGTGGCCAAATTCGGTTCGATTCCATTCAGAACTCTAGGACAAGTAGCGATTTATAGGATTTACGATAATTCCCCTATTGGGCCCAGCCCCTCCTGCCTCCGGGGGTCAGAGCCAAAATTTATACAAGTTCTATTCCCCATCCCCCAAGGAAGTTTGTGGCCAAATTTGGTTACAATCCATGCAGAACTCTAGGACAAGTAGCGATTTATAGGATTTACCTCTATTTCCCCTATTGGGCCCGCCGCTCCTGCCCCCGGGGGGTCAGAGCCAAAATTTATACAAGTTCTGTTCCCCTTCCCCCAAGAGCATTGGGCTGTGGGCAGTTCCTATGGGATTTTTAACATAAGCTTGAACAGCACCTTTTCAGGGTCCACTCCATGTCAATGCGAAATAGTTCAAACATTGATAACTAATTAATGAGTTGACCAAATGAGTTGTGCTTTGGCAGAATTAAGTAGAAACGCCAATTTGTGATATACGTGATGAAACATTCGGTATATAAGTATCAAAACGTCCGAAAATCGCACGTTTACAATAATTGTTACGCTTCAATTTTTAAATCGCCACTAATGCCTACTTCTGAGCAGTGATATAACCATAAAACGTAATGATGGATCCAGAGGAATGGAAGTGCGTATTCCTTGACAAATTCTAGCCATGCTATAGAAAAATCGGCTCCTTATTTCTGCAGTAACCTTACTTTGTAATCAACGCCTACCTTTTTCGTTCTGAACCAGCTGCCATCTTGAAGTGTCCACTCCAGATCGGGTACAGCACAGAAGACATTGTAAAATCAAAAGAAGTTTCTAAATCGGCAGGTAATACACATTAATAAACAAGAGGCCCAGAGGGCCTGTATCACTCACCTGCTTTTTTTATTTACCAATTATTACAAAAAAATCATTTCTTGTATTTACATTTCGAACAACCATTTCTTTTAAATGAAGTATTCAAGTAAAAATAACTCTGTTTTTCAATGTTATTCGATTGATGGAACAGCCGGTCAATTGATGGAATACCAGAACAGCTGGCTTCAATTTGGCGTGAAATGTTGTCAAATTCAGGGAGTACACAAAATATAGTTCCACATTGACTTGACCTTGTGGTCATCCCATTTAAACAATATCTGTTAAATATCTTATTTTCTGATATGTATATAATTTAAGATTAACATTATATTCGTACATGCGTTATATTGAAGATTAGTCAATACAGATACAATAAGCCTAATCTGATGCGCATTAACACTACTTGCGGAAGTCAGTGTTCGGGTGTGTGTATTCTTGAGTAGCAACCACTGCGTTTATGCTTTCAAAGTTGGTAAGGTTATATAGCAAAGAAAAAAACGGAAATGTAAATATTACAAAAACACTAACAATCAGGAATAGCAATATTGAGCAAACGATTAGTTTAATTTTGAATCCCAACCACATAATGATAATATCAATATCATATGACTGTGAGTGTTAGTCAATGCTATATGACTACGAGTGTTAGTCAATGCTTTATGACTACGAGTGTTAGTCAATGCTATATGACTACGAGTGTTAGTCAATGCTATATGACTGGGAGTGTTAGTCAATGCTATATGACTACGAGTGTTAGTCAATGCTATATGACTACGAGTGTTAGTCAATGCTATATGACTACGAGTGTTAGTCAATGCTATATGACTGGGAGTGTTAGTCAATGCTATATGACTGTGAGTGTTAGTCAATGCTTAGTGTCAGAAAAGAAGTTGTTTATATGAAAGTCGCCATATTGATCCCTTTTGACCCCGCCCCTCAGGCCTCTGGGGGGTTAGGCCATGCTTTGTACAATTTTAAATCCCCATCCTATAAGGATGTTAGTGACCATCGCATTACGAGTGCTATCCTATGCTTAGTTTCAGAGAATAAGTTTATATCAAAATAGCCAAATTCACACTTTTGGCCCCGCCCCTCAGGCCCCCGGAGGGTCTGCCCATCATTTGTACAATTTTGAATCCAACCCTATAAGGATGCTAACATTGCATTATGAGTGCTAACACATGTGTAGTTTCAGAGAAGAAGTCGTTTATATGAACACAGCCAATTTGACCCCTTCTGGCAAGGTCAGCCCGACCATTTGTGCAATTTTTAGTCAGTAGCCTATAAGGATGCTACCAGTCAAATTTTCTGAAATTCCAGCCAGCGGTTATGGAGAAGAAGTCATGATCAATTGTTGACGAACGGACGGAAGACGGACAACAGATGCCGCTATATTGCACCAGGTGAGCTAATAATTGCGATTTTTGGGATCACATAAAATCACAAAATCCAAGCACAATATACAACTAAAACTAAATTGGAACAATATCATTACCAAATAAAATTTTATACTGACATTTGTATATAATGTATAACTGACAATGGAGAGACAACCTATGGGTTATACCTTTTGACAACCTATGGGTTATACCTTTTGACAACCTATGGGTTATAACTTTGACAACCTATGGGTTATACCTTTTGACAACCTATGGGTTATAACTTTGACAACCTATGGGTTATACCTTTGACAAACTATGGGTTATACCTTTTGACAACCTATGGGTTATAACTTTGACAACCAATGGGTTATACCTTTGACAAACTATGGGTTATACCTTTTAACAATCTATGGGTTATACCTTTTGACAAACTATGGGTTATACCTTTTGACAACCTATGGGTTATACCTTTTGACAACCTATGGGTTATACCTTTTGACAACCTAATACCTTTTGACAACCTATTGGTTATAACTTTGACAACCTATGGGTTATACCTTTGACAACCTTTGGGTTATACACTTGACAACCTATGGGTTATACCTTTGACAATCTATGGGTTATACCTTTTGACAACCTATGGGTTATACCTTTGACAACCTATGGGTTATACCTTTGACAACCTATGGGTTATACCTTTTGACAACCTATGGGTTATAACTTTGACAACCTATGGGTTATACCTTTGACAACCTATGGGTTATACCTTTTGACAACCTATGGATTATAACTTTGACAACCTATGGGTTATACCTTTGACAACCTATGGGTTATACCTTTTGACAACCTATGGGTTATACACTTGACAACCTATGGGTTATACATTTTGACAACCTATGGGTTATACATTTTGACAACCTATGGGTTATTCCTTTTGAATACCTATGGATTATACCTTTTGACAGAGTTTTCTATCTTCTTGCCTTTGAAGAAAGGTACAAGGTGGGTGAAGGAGTAGCCAGTGTCCACTACCATTGTACACAACTGTTTCTCTGGACGTTCCTTCTGGTACTTATACTGGCTAAGATAGGCAGCTGCAAAGGCCAAAGTAAAGGTCACTAAACTAAACATTATAAGGTCATAGTAAAGGTCACTAAACTAAACATTATAAAGGTCAAAGTAAAGGTCACTAAACTAAACATTATAAAGGTCATAGTAAAGGTCACTAAACTAAACATTATAAAGGTCAAAGTAAAGGTCACTAAACTAAACATTATAAAGGCCAAAGTAAAGGTCATTAAACTAAACATTATAAAGGTCAAAGTAAAGGTCAGTAAACTAAACATTATAACTTTAACAGAAACAGAAAAGGTCAAAGGTCAAATTAAATGGAATATCACATCATATTGGTTGATGATGGGGTAATTATAAACTAAATAATGTATGTATCACCGCAGCCATTAAGTGCATCAGAAAAAACAATGAATGTTCTCAGCTATGAACCTCAAGGTTCTCTTGTACATTGAGTACTGATAAACATGTGTGTACTTACGGTTACAATGGAGAACTGATTTAAACTGGTACTCCTCATATAAAATCTCATTCATAGCTTCTTGGATAGATGGAAAGTTAAAGTATGGGTTCGTCACAATGATACTGGTCTCATTAAAGTCAACCTGAAACAAATTATTCCTCAGTTTAGAGATAAACACCAGTCTCGTTTAAATTATCCTGAAACAATCAATTGTTAGTGCCACCATTACTACTGGAAGCCAATGCTTCCTACCCAGCTGGAAGATTGATGGTGGCCCGTTACAAACATGTACCTTGTACAACTACTACACACGGTATAGCGTCTAGTCCAAGAACACAAGTACACGAGAGTCTAATTCTCTACTTAATAAGATATCAGTCTAGAATAGAATCATTCAACCTCTGTTCTTCACCAGAAGATATTTTACAAAGCTAACCTTACATAAAAACTTATTTACCCTATCACTTACCTTGAGGAAGTCTTTGCCGAATATGTAGTCCCAGACTTGTCTCTCAATGTCCCAGTTGGTAAGGTAGCCCTGTCAATAAAATAAATAAGTGGCTCAGTATGATTATGAATTTCGATGTTTACTAAATTATCTGCACAAAACACAATATCTCGAAAATCATAATAAGTATGAAAAGAGACACTGTCCAATTGACATGATGCATCTCCACTAGTGACCAATTTCTCTTCATGAAGGCCAGTAAATCAGTGACCGCCCCCTTCCCCCACCTAAAGTGACCCCC